>JAVTVY010049029.1:0-24563 GCA_036873755.1 Hanleya hanleyi | reverse complement strand
AACACAGGACTGAAAATATTGAACCAGCACAGGGGCTTGGACTAGAAAGGGGGGGAGGGGTAACTCTTAGCATGGCCAGAAAATATCTGTTACAAAATGTGTAGCATTGCCAACATCAATGTTGGTGTTTGACCGGGAGGGGGTCAATTGTCCCAGGAATTTCCCAGAAGTTTTAGTGTCACAGAATAATTCCTCTGTGACCATTAAAACAGCCCCACCCCACCCCACCCCCCCCCCACCCTTCCCATAAAACCAGCATTGGAGATGGCAATACTATACACAATGTAACAGATATTCCCTTGTCATGCTAAGAGTTATCCACCCCTCCCCCCCCCTTCTAGCCCAAGCTCCTGTGCTGGTTTCATAATTCCAGTCCTGTGTTGGGTGTGAATATCATTGTTTTGAATTGTGTTCAACGTAATAGTAAACAATATTAGTACTGAATGCAACATTTTCAGTCAAATATATTCAAATTTGACATAGTGGTCCAGCCTGACAAAATGGCGTCGCAAAAACTGTCAAAATATGAATGGGGTAGGGGGAAAGTTGTGGCTCTGTTTTATCTTAATATGACTTTCAACCATTGACTGTCATATACCATTATACTTGTACAGACCCATAAATTGAAGTGAATAGATAAAAATAAATCCACAAAAAATACCCTTCACGTAAAGGGCTCAGTCTATAGTTGCGGATTTATGGTCCCCTCAAAATCTTTGAAGTTAATATTCCACCAGGTTTGACCCCATGAGAATTTTTGTTGGCTTTTTGTTTATTGATATTTGTGATATCATTCAGTTGACTAGTTGATTTGCTTCAAATCAGTACATGATATTTTGCCAGTAGGATTGGCCCATGCCTCACTATGCAGATGGAAGTGTGAAAGTGTGGCTGTGAATTGGGGCCATTTTCAGCTTACGAGCACATGGCATACTTTACGGTGTAAAATCGAGCTTGAAAACCGCGTGGTCGACACCCTATTTTCTTTGCCAATTTTTGTTGGTCCTTGGACTGGGCACACTGTCGGTGAGTTTCAGGACAATTGAATAACAAGTTTTTTCTTTGGTGGAGAGGGAATATTACCCATTTTGGACCAATTTTAGAGGATTTTCCTGAAGTTTGAAGCAAGTTCAGTATGGGTTATGGGGACCCTGATTTTCGTCAACAAGGCTTACATCTGTTTCGGCTTTATGTCAAGAGCCTACTCTTTCAGAAAATATATAGTTCTATGGGGGTTCTCTAATAACACGGTTGCTGTTTACCATAAAATAAATCTGCCTACTGTTTAATTTCAGATGCCATGGCCCTTCTGTAGACTGCAGCCTATATGACAGAACAGGCCTTTTCTCAGGTAACATTAAATTTGCATATCTGACTCGAAATTCTCCATCCAGAACTACTATTGTTTACCATCAAGTTGAACACAATTCAAAACAATGCTATTCACACCCAACACAGGACTGAAAATATTGAACCAGCACAGGGGCTTGGACTAGAAAGGGGGGGGAGGGGTAACTCTTAGCATGGCCAGAAAATATCTGTTACAAAATGTGTAGCATTGCCAACATCAATGTTGGTGTTTGACCGGGAGGGGGGGGGGGGGGTCAATTGTCCCAGGAATTTCCCAGAAGTTTTAGTGTCACAGAATAATTCCTCTGTGACCATTAAAACAGCCCCACCCCCCCCCCCCCCCCCCCCTTCCCATAAAACCAGCATTGGAGATGGCAATACTATACACAATGTAACAGATATTCCCTTGTCATGCTAAGAGTTATCCACCCCTCCCCCCCCTTCTAGCCCAAGCTCCTGTGCTGGTTTCATAATTCCAGTCCTGTGTTGGGTGTGAATATCATTGTTTTGAATTGTGTTCAACGTAATAGTAAACAATATTAGTACTGAATGCAACATTTTCAGTCAAATATATTCAAATTTGACATAGTGATCCAGCCTGACAAAATGGCGTCGCAAAAACTGTCAAAATATGAATGGGGTAGGGGGAAAGTTGTGGCTCTGTTTTATCTTAATATGACTTTCAACCATTGACTGTCATATACCATTATACTTGTACAGACCCATAAATTGAAGTGAATAGATAAAAATAAATCCACAAAAAATACCCTTCACGTAAAGGGCTCAGTCTATAGTTGCGGATTTATGGTCCCCCTCAAGATCTTTGAAGTTAATATTCCACCAGGTTTGACCCCATGAGAATTTTTGTTGGCTTTTTGTTTATTGATATTTGTGATATCATTCAGTTGACTAGTTGATTTGCTTCAAATCAGTACATAGTATTTTGCCAGTAGGATTGGCCCATGCCTCACTATGCAGATGGAAGTGTGAAAGTGTGGCTGTGAATTGGGGCCATTTTCAGCTTACGAGCACATGGCATACTTTACGGTGTAAAATCGAGCTTGAAAACCGCGTGGTCGACACCCTATTTTCTTTGCCAATTTTTGTTGGTCCTTGGACTGGGCACACTGTCGGTGAGTTTCAGGACAATTGAATAACAAGTTTTTTCTTTGGTGGAGGGGAATATTACCCATTTTGGACCAATTTTAGAGGATTTTCCTGAAGTTTGAAGCAAGTTCAGTATGGGTTATGGGGACCCTGATTTTCGTCAACAAGGCTTACATCTGTTTCGGCTTTATGTCAAGAGCCTACTCTTTCAGAAAATATATAGTTCTATGGGGGTTCTCTAATAACACGGTTGCTGTTTAGCATAAAATAAATCTGCCTACTGTTTAATTTCAGATGCCATGGCCCTTCTGTAGACTGCAGCCTATATGACAGAACAGGCCTTTTCTCAGGTAACATTAAATTTGCATATCTGACTCGAAATTCTCCATCCAGAACTACTATTGTTTACCATCAAGTTGAACACAATTCAAAACAATGTTATTCACACCCAACACAGGACTGAAAATATTGAACCAGCACAGGGGCTTGGACTAGAAAGGGGGGGAGGGGTAACTCTTAGCATGGCCAGAAAATATCTGTTACAAAATGTGTAGCATTGCCAACATCAATGTTGGTGTTTGACCGGGAGGGGGGGTCAATTGTCCCAGGAATTTCCCAGAAGTTTTAGTGTCACAGAATAATTCCTCTGTGACCATTAAAACAGCCCCACCCCACCCCACCCACCCCACCCCCCCCTCCCATAAAACCAGCATTGGAGATGGCAATACTATACACAATGTAACAGATATTCCCTTGTCATGCTAAGAGTTATCCACCCCTCCCCCCCCTTCTAGCCCAAGCTCCTGTGCTGGTTTCATAATTCCAGTCCTGTGTTGGGTGTGAATATCATTGTTTTGAATTGTGTTCAACGTAATAGTAAACAATATTAGTACTGAATGCAACATTTTCAGTCAAATATATTCAAATTTGACATAGTGGTCCAGCCTGACAAAATGGCGTCGCAAAAACTGTCAAAATATGAATGGGGTAGGGGGAAAGTTGTGGCTCTGTTTTATCTTAATATGACTTTCAACCATTGACTGTCATATACCATTATACTTGTACAGACCCATAAATTGAAGTGAATAGATAAAAATAAATCCACAAAAAATACCCTTCACGTATATGACAGAACAGGCCTTTTCTCAGGTAACATTAAATTTGCATATCTGACTCGAAATTCTCCATCCAGAACTACTATTGTTTACCATCAAGTTGAACACAATTCAAAACAATGCTATTCACACCCAACACAGGACTGAAAATATTGAACCAGCACAGGGGCTTGGACTAGAAACGGGGGGAGGGGTAACTCTTAGCATGGCCAGAAAATATCTGTTACAAAATGTGTAGCATTGCCAACATCAATGTTGGTGTTTGACCGGGAGGGGGGGGGGTCAATTGTCCCAGGAATTTCCCAGAAGTTTTAGTGTCACAGAATAATTCCTCTGTGACCATTAAAACAGCCCCACCCCACCCCACCACACCCCACCCCACCCCCCCCTCCCATAAAACCAGCATTGGAGATGGCAATACTATACACAATGTAACAGATATTCCCTTGTCATGCTAAGAGTTATCCACCCCTCCCCCCCTTCTAGCCCAAGCTCCTGTGCTGGTTTCATAATTCCAGTCCTGTGTTGGGTGTGAATATCATTGTTTTGAATTGTGTTCAACGTAATAGTAAACAATATTAGTACTGAATGCAACATTTTCAGTCAAATATATTCAAATTTGACATAGTGGTCCAGCCTGACAAAATGGCGTCGCAAAAACTGTCAAAATATGAATGGGGTAGGGGGGAAGTTGTGGCTCTGTTTTATCTTAATATGACTTTCAACCATTGACTGTCATATACCATTATACTTGTACAGACCCATAAATTGAAGTGAATAGATAAAAATAAATCCACAAAAAATACCCTTCACGTAAAGGGCTCAGTCTATAGTTGCGGATTTATGGTCCCCTCAAAATCTTTGAAGTTAATATTCCACCAGGTTTGACCCCATGAGAATTTTTGTTGGCTTTTTGTTTATTGATATTTGTGATATCATTCAGTTGACTAGTTGATTTGCTTCAAATCAGTACATGGTATTTTGCCAGTAGGATTGGCCCATGCCTCACTATGCAGATGGAAGTGTGAAAGTGTGGCTGTGAATTGGGGCCATTTTCAGCTTACGAGCACATGGCATACTTTACGGTGTAAAATCGAGCTTGAAAACCGCGTGGTCGACACCCTATTTTCTTTGCCAATTTTTGTTGGTCCTTGGACTGGGCACACTGTCGGTGAGTTTCAGGACAATTGAATAACAGGTTTTTTCTTTGGTGGAGGGGGAATATTACCCATTTTGGACCAATTTTAGAGGATTTTCCTGAAGTTTGAAGCAAGTTCAGTATGGGTTATGGGGACCCTGATTTTCGTCAACAAGGCTTACATCTGTTTCGGCTTTATGTCAAGAGCCTACTCTTTCAGAAAATATATAGTTCTATGGGGGTTCTCTAATAACACGGTTGCTGTTTAGCATAAAATAAATCTGCCTACTGTTTAATTTCAGATGCCATGGCCCTTCTGTAGACTGCAGCCTATTATATGACAGAACAGGCCTTTTCTCAGGTAACATTAAATTTGCATATCTGACTCGAAATTCTCCATCCAGAACTACTATTGTTTACCATCAAGTTGAACACAATTCAAAACAATGCTATTCACACCCAACACAGGACTGAAAATATTGAACCACACAGGGGCTTGGACTAGGAAAGGGGGAGGGGTAACTCTTAGCATGGCCAGAAAATACTATTGCTGTAATGTGTAGCATGGCAACACTGTAATGTTGGTGTTTGACCGAGGTGGGAATAATTGTCCCAGAAATTTCCTAGAAGTTTTAGTGTCACAGAATAATTCCTCTTGTGACCATTAAACAGCCCCACCCCACCCCACCCCCCTTCCCCACAAACCAGCATTGAGATGGCAATACTATACACAATGTAAATGATATTCCCTTGTCATGCTAAGAGTTATCCACCCCTCCCTTCTAGCCCAAGCTCCTGTGCTGGGTTTCATAATTCCAGTCCTGTGTTGTGTGAATATCATTGTTTTGAATTGTGTTCAACGTAATAGTAAACAATATTAGTACTGAATGCACATTTTCAGTCAAATATATTCAAATTTGACATAGTGGTCCAGCTCGACAAAAAAAAAAAAAAATGGCGTCGCAAAACTGTCAAAATATGAATGGGGTAGGGGGAAAGTTGTGGCTCTGTTTTATCTTAATATGACTTTCAACCGTTGACTGTCATATACCATTATACTTGTACAGACCCATAAATTGAAGTGAATAGATAAAAATAAATCCACAAAAAATACCCTTCACGTAAAGGGCTCAGTCTATAGTTGCGGATTTATGGTCCCCCTCAAAATATTTGAAGTTAATATTCCACCAGGTTTGACCCCATGAGAATTTTTGTTGGCTTTTTGTTTACTGATATTTGTGATATCATTCAGTTGACTAGTTGATTTGCTTCAAATCAGTACATGGTATTTTGCCAGTAGGATTGGCCCATGCCTCACTATGCAGATGGAAGTGTGAAAGTGTGGCTGTGAATTGGGGCCATTTTCAGCTTACGAGCACATGGCATACTTTACGGTGTAAAATGGAGCTTGGAAACCGCGTGGTCGACACCCTATTTTCTTTGCCAATTTTTGTTGGTCCTTGGACTGGGCACACTGTCGGTGAGTTTCAGGACAATTGAATAACAAGTTTTTTCTTTGGTGGAGGGGGAATATTACCCATTTTGGACCAATTTTAGAGGATTTTCCTGAAGTTTGAAGCAAGTTCAGTATGGGTTATGGGGACCCTGATTTTCGTCAACAAGGCTTACATCTGTCTCGGCTTTATGACAAGAGCCTACTCTTTCAGAAAATATATAGTTCTATGGGGGTTCTCTAATAACACGGTTGCTGTTTAGCATAAAATGAACCTGCCTACTGTTTAATTTCAGATGCCATGGCCCTTCTGTAGACTGCACCCTCTGGACATGTACAGACCTGTTTGTGGGGATGTCGTTCATCTCCGTATCTTTTCGGTGAGCGGAATATGTGCTGGGGTTTTTCCCCACAATGTCGTTCACCTCCGTATTTCTTCGGTCAGGTCCGTGGGAGCTTGTACTGGGTTTTTCCCACAATGTTGTTCACCTCCGTGTCTTTTCGGTGAGGTCCGTGAATATGTGGCGGAAGGTACCGAGATGTGATGGCGGTGTGCGAAGAGACCCAGAGATGACCGAAGAGGCACGGCGAGTTCGGTGAGGTCCGTGAAGATGTGGCGGAAGGTACCGAGAGATGTGATGGCGGTGTGCGAAGAGACCCGGAGATGACCGAAGAGGCATGGCGAGTTCGTTGAGGTCCGTGAAGATGTGCCGGAGGTGACCGAAAAGACCCGGAGGTGATGGCGTATGACGTCACTTCCGGTCTGGGTGAATGGAGCGTGACCTATGACGTCACTTCCGGTGTGGGTGAATGGGGCGTGGAGGATGATAGGACATGTACAGACCTGTCTGTGTCGTTCATCTCCGTATCTTTTCGGTGAGCGGAATATGTGCTGCGGTTTTCCCCCACAATGTCGTTCACCTCCGTATTTCTTCGGTCAGGTCCGTGGGAGCTTGTACTGATCTGTGGGGTTTTCCCCACAATGTCGTTCACCTCCGTGTCTTTTCGGTTCTGCATGGTCCGATTGGGTCGAGTGAGGTATCAAAGTGAAGCATTCGTGAAGGGGCATCCAGTCAATGGGGTGGGTGCATGTAAAATTAGGATTTTTTACTGAAACTATAAAAAGCGGAATACGGACTTTACCCTTAAAATAGGGGAAAACCCCTATCAACCCTAGCCAAAAGGGCTAATATCGGTCCCCGGGTTTATCGGGGCCTGCGTATCCAGTCAATGGGATGGGTGCATGTAAAATTAGGATTTTTTCCCGAAACTATAAAAAGCGGAATACGGACTTTACCCCTACAATAGGGGTCTGTATTATACAATATAAGGGAAAATGCCTGTATGGGGTATGGGGATGGTCAATTTTTTCGTGGGCTTTACTATGGCTTGTGGGGTCGCGTTTTTCTCGTCTCGCCAAGAAAATGACAATGGGAAGGGTCCCGGAGCGAATCGGTGAAATTTTTGGGAAAAGTCACCGAGGTCTGTATATAGGCCCATAGGCTGGCTATATGGGGGTATGGGTCCAACCTGGGAAATTCACACACGTTCATTGTGATATGGGCTGTTTGGATTTGTTTTTCACGTCTCGTCATTTAGAACACGATGGGAAGGGTCCCGGAGCGAAACGGTGAAATTTTTGGAAAAAGTCACCGAGGCCTGGGTAGGCCCATAGGCCTATACTGCATGGCTATGGGTGTATAGGTCCATACGGGGTGGACGTTTTGGGATCTAGGTGGGCCACTAATGGCCCGATGGGGTCGAGTGAGGTATCAATGTGAAGCCTATGTGAGGGGGCAACCGATGGGATGGATGTGGGGTAGGAATATCGTCATTCTGCGCATGCGCAATAGACAAAGTGTATGGAAATAGACGTTTTGGGATCTAGGGGAGCCACTAGTGGGCCGATTGGATCGAGTGAGGTATCAATGTGAAGCCTATGTGAGGGGGCATCTGATGGGGTGAGTGCGGGGTTGAAATATCGTCACTCTGCGCATGCGCAGTGGACAAAGGGTATGGAAATAGACGTTTTGGGGTCTAGGTGGGCCACTAGTGGGCCGATGGGATCGAGTGAGGTATCCATGTGAAGCCTATGTGAGGGGGCTAGACTAGGGTGTCGTTTCCATTCTGCTGCGCAGGTCACGTGGGTTGTGACGTCACTTCCGGGTTTCACCTCCAAACCCAGAAGAGTTCCAATGTTCTCTTAGATGTCCGGATGTTCAACCTCCGGGGTTTTTCCCGGCCCGGTCCGGCCCGGCCCGGCCCGCCCCGGCCGCAGCGCGTGCGCGCGCGGGGGTGATCTGATGCCGCAGCGCGCGCGGGTTATCCGGAAGTGCGCGGATGAATCCGCAGCGCGCGCGCGCGCATGAAGACCCTCATACATACCCCAATGCAGGCGCAGACGTGATGTGCCCGGATGATAGACACGGACGTCGCCGAGAAAAACACATACAACTCGTCACATACAGTCGCCTCTCTCAAGACCCTCATACATACCCGAACAGATACGGACGTTACCGAAAAGACACGGACTTTACCGAAAAGACACGGACTTTACCGAAAAGACACGGACGTACCCGAAAAGACACGAAGGTGAACGACATTGTGGAAAACCCCCACAGACAGGTCAGTACATGTCCTATCATGTTCACAGGTTACGCCCGATTTAGGCATAATAAAAGGATTGATCTGTGTTGTTGTTGCTCTCTTTTTTGAACTAACCTATCAGAATAGTACGTATCACGGACTACACCCGTAGAGCTACGTCTAGGCGCGCATGTGTGACATGGTCTATAAAACACGTCTCTCTGGATCCCACACCTTCATTCCTACGGTTGCAGAGCCATGACGGACACCCGTCACTGTGCGACTCGCATTTTACAGCACGCGACCGTGGTTAATTCACTCACGGGTTACCGAGCAGTGGTTCGGTCCATGTTTTCAGATGGCGACGACAACGAGGGGCGACGCCAGATCCTGAAAGAGTTCACAGAAGCGGTCCTCGACAGAGTGCACTCGATGGAGAGGTGTGCCATCACTCACCACTACTGGACTATGACAGCCATCCTTGATGCTCGGGCTATGGACCACGAGCGCTCACGCCGGAACCAGCGACGGCTGGTTGGCCTAGTCATGGTCTGTGCCCTATTGACCCTGGCGCTGTGGCATTGACAGTGGGACCTCACCATAAATACGAGGGTCAGACAGAGTGTGTGTCATTCACCGATCGTCATTGGGTCAACCATGTCACCAGTTCTACGAGCCATCCTTCCTCTTACACCCCGGGTGGGGTTACACGTCTATGAAGATAAAGTCACCCTCGTGGAAGACCGTGGAGATGTTTGCTGGTCGCGCGCTGAGACCGTATCGAATACGGTTACGCTACACCGTGACGGCTGGACCAAATTTAAACGGGTGTTGAGCGGCGAGCTCGACGGACACCTCATCCACATAGACAATCCCATCTACGTACACCGTGGGCCCTTCTTCCCACGCCTGGGCCGCTACCAAGACCCTACGCGAGGCTTCACCCTAGACTCCGATCTGTGGACAGCCTTCGAGAAAGTGGTGCCTATCGTGGACCAGCTGTTTACACCGGACGAGCGGTCATCAGACGAGTTGGAGTGGGCTCGTGCCCTGAGAGAAGCAGCGGCAGAACCCAATGAACAAATGTCTAGCCATGAACCAGACGACGATGCCATTGATTACCCGGCTAGACTCAGTCAGCCCAGTGACATGACCACCCGATCCTTTGATCTCACGGGGTTCTCTCTATAAAAACGAGAGACAGTCAAATCTGGTACCATTCACGTATTGACCATGACGGAGCATATAATACTGGCGTATCTCAGCTTGACCCCCGAGGTTTTCCTGCACGTGTATGCGGATAAGGTCGATATCATGGAGGAGGTGGGAGACATCTGTGATGCGGACCCTACACAACCGTGCCCGGCCCACATTCGTCTGTCCCGGGAGGGCTGGACCAAATTCAAACGGGTGTTGTCTGGTGAACTGGACGGCGACCTCATCCACTTGTGTCACGATGTGTACATCCGACGCGGCCCTTTCTTTGCTCAATTGGCTCGGCTAGATGGGGTACAGTGCATTTTACCCTTCACCCTGATCTATGGTCTGCATTGGAAGATGCCGTGGTAGATGTGGATCAAGTGCTTATCAAGCGGTCATCAGACGAGTTGGACTGGTCATTTACCATGGACACTGTGGAAGCCAACGAAGAAAATCAGAAAGAAACTCCGGCCCAAGATATACCCGTTATAAATAAACGATAGAGCCAGGGTCCATCATCATTTGTCACCATGAAGCGCTGGGAGAAGGTGTTGGATAACTTATACTACAGTCCCGACAGTCCGGCGGCCTATAGTGCATTGTCGGCTCTCTATCGAGCGGCCAAACCCCAGGGGATACAACGTGCCCAAGTCCGAGATTGGTTAAGAAAAGAAGACACCTATACCTTACATCGATCTGTCCGTCGCCATTTTCTACGGAACCGGGTCATCGTGGGAGGAATAGATGCCCAGTGGCAAGCGGATTTGGTCGATATGAGCGCCTTTGCCAAACACAACGATGGGAATCGGTATATCTTGACGTGCATCGATATCCTATCGAAGTATGCGTGGGTGGTACCCATCCGGACGAAAACGGGGGCGAATCTCATAGCGGCGTTCAAAGACATCTTCAAGACCGGGCGCAAACCTTTGTATTTGCAAACCGACGAAGGCATGGAATTCCTCAACAGACCGTTCCAACAGTTTCTGAAAGCCCAGAAGGTGTTTTTCTTCCATACGTACAACGAGACCAAGGCTTCCGTGGTGGAAAGGTTCAACAGGACATTCAAAGGCCGCATGTATAAATATTTCACCTATAAGAATACAAGGCGGTACATCGATGTTCTCCCGAAACTTGTGAGTGGTTACAATCGAGCCTATCATCGGAGTATAGAGAGAGCCCCCATTACCGTGACCCAACGCAATGAAGCCCAAGTCCGGCGTGTCTTGTACCCCAGGCCAATCGCAGCGAACGCCGAAGGCGGTGTACAAGGTCGGGGACCCTGTACGGATCAGTAAAGTCAAAGGTCAATTTGAGAAAAGTTACTTGCCCAACTGGAGCGATGAGCACTTCCTGATTAAACGGCGCCTACCCCGACAGCAGCGAGTCTATGAACTGGAAGATCTTCAAGGGAAACCGTTGCTAGGGACGTTTTACGAGACGGAATTACAGCCTGTCGTAAAAACACAGCAAGACTACTACACGATGGAGCAGATTTTGAAAACGGAACGTCGACGTGGCAAACTGTTTCATTTCGTCAAATGGCAAGGCTGGCCCAGTTCCTTCAATTCCTGGGTCGCTGTCAACCAGGTGAAACGACTATAAAGCCAGACACCACTGCCGTCATCCTTCATTCCACGTCCGACCACAGTGCTATGGACAAACAGCAGCTGCCACTGAACACAGCGTCACCCAAAACGCGCAAAGCGCAAGTGGGCTTTGTGGTGATACTGCTAACCATGTTGAGTGTGTTGTACGGAGGTGTGTTTTACGACGTAGCCTATGGCAGCACGCTACTTAACCAACTGAGAACACCAGCCATCAGTGAAACCGGTCTACAGATAGCACCAGTCAACCCCGTATCGAGCCCAGTCACCAACACACCACGTGTACAAGCCACGTCGAGCTCCACACCAAGTATACAGTCAACATCTACACCAAGTACACCAAGTACGTCTGAAGACCCACCGGACTTCATCCCTCACAGTGAACAGACAACGCAGACCGACGTTGTACCCACCACCATCATCACTCGCAGTGAACAGACAACGACGACCGACGTTGTACCCACCACCACCACCACTCCAGTTCACTCGTACGAAATTTACAAGAGCGGGTTACCACGACAGCGGATACACCTCGAACCATGGACCCTCGGTGGCAGCATCCCTTCATTTGCGTCATCGCAGGACCGACGGGCTCCGGCAAAACGCACTTCGTCCGGAAGCTCCTTCAACACGCCGACAGCATGATCACCCCACCCATTGCCCGAGACGTGTGGTGTTACGGGAGAATGGCAGGCAGCGTATGCAGCAATGCCCCACATCACGTTCGTGGAAGGCCTACCCAACCTGGCCGATTTGGAACCCGACACCTTGGTGGTTCTGGATGATCTGATGGTGGAGACGGACAGTCGGGTCACCCAACTCTTTACCAAAGGCAGCCACCATCGACGGCTCAGCATCATCTACATTGTGCAGAATCTGTTCAGTAAAAACAAAGAACATCGGAACATCAGCTTAAATGCCCACTACCTGGTGGTCTTCAAAAACCCGAGAGATACCACTCAACTGCTGCACCTGGCGAGACAGATGTATCCCGGCCGCACAACGTTTGCGTTGGAAGCCTTCAAAGATGCGACAACCCCTCAGCACGGGTATATGCTCTTCGACCTCAAGCAAGCCACTCCCGACCACCTTCGACTACGGACCGGCATCTTTCCCGGAGAGGCCCACCACGTGTACATGCAAAAATAATGTAAACACACCCACAGTGGCTCCCCCAGCTGGGGTGTATGTGTTTGATGATGGGGATAATAAAAAGAATGAATACCACAGCATGGTTGACTTTGTCTCTGTTCTCTGAGGTGGATAAAAAGGGCAGAGTTGTGGGTTCTGGCATTAGTTGTACATGATGTCTGCGCGAGTACGGAAGCACGCCCCGACGCTCCGTGTATTGAAGACGGCCCCACCCGAGTTGGTCCGAACCATTGTACGCGGTGCGGACCCTGACCTTGTACGCTGTCTGTGCGAGATCGGGTACAACCTGTTAAAAGGCAACGTACCACTGACTCCGGCTCAGAAGACCAAGTTGGCCAAGCATAAGACAGGTCTCCGAACCTTAGTCCAGAAGCCAGTTTCTCAAACACAAAAGAAAAAGGTGTTACAGAAAGGCGGCTTTCTCGGGGCCATCTTAGCACCGTTGGCCGCTTCCGTGTTGGGTCCAGTATTGGGTGGACTCTTCGGCCGACAATGAACCACACGAAAAAAATGGTCCTCGTCGAACCTCGGCTCCTTCAAAACCTCCAATCACCGTACCCCGTACCTTCTACGGTGAAGGCGATAAACACCCTCGATGGAGAGATGCAACAGATCTTACAACGACCGGGGTTAAGCGACAGTGAGAAAGTACAACAGTACAATGAGACGCTTCAGCGGTACATGACGTTCATGGACCAATACAAAACCCTCTCTACCCCAGCACCACCACCACCACGCGACACACCACCGACCTCAGCACCGCTCCAACAGCCCTCATTACCAGGGGTACCACCCACAGCCCCACAGTGGGTCGAAGACGAAGTCCTGAAGAGTGTACCTGCATCGTTCAAGAAACAAGCTGGCCCGGTATTACAACGAATGAAACAGAATCCTAACATGACTTGGAATGATAAAGGTGAACTACTGGTACAGAATCAGGTGGTCCCGGGGACCCACATGACGGATTTAGTGAATGACCTGATGCGTCAACGCAGGTCGCACACGAATCCTCGAGGATGGGAGGTCTTCGCTCAAGGCTTGAAAGACATGCATGTACCACAGGAATTGGTGGGGAACCCCCAGCGCTGGGCCTTTATGCAATCGCCCAGCCGTGCACGACGACTCTCACCACACCACGAGTGGGAACCGGAGTCACCCCCCAAAACACCACCACGGCGGGCACCTACTTTTTCACCCCTTTTACCACGCCACCCGCTGCAACCACCAAGATCTAAGTCACCGCGACCATCACGACGATTAGCGCCCAAGGGCTGGGAGAAGTATTAAAACCAACAGCAGCAGCAGGAAAGCTCAGTCGTCATGTTTTACCTCACCCTACCCAGTAACAGCTCGGCTGATGTGTTTCCTGACAACACCTTGACCAAGTACGTGACCCAATTACCGCAACCGTTGCATTTACCTGGACGCTGGGAATGTGGACTCGTGGATATCCAATACCCTTACTCGTGGTACAACGTGCGAGCCAATGAAGTATGGTACGAGGTGACCTACGAAGGACAAGAAACTCGACTCAAACTACCCGAAGGTCAATACGATACCCCCAAGGAATTCATGGGTGGACTGAGAAGTCTGATGCATTATAAGTCTCTACGAGACGTCACGAATACTTCAAAACCCATAAAATCTTTCCCCTTCAAAAATCATGTGGACTTCGATTACAACGCACACAACGACAAGCCCAATCTCACGCTCAACCCCAACGTGAGTGTTGAACTCAGTCCTACCCTACACCAAATGCTGGGTCTCAATCTACCGGGGTACGCTGGCCCCACCGGCGAGAGAGCCCACATTCCGATGGACATGCGTGGTGGTATGTATGGTCTGTACGTCTACTCGGACGTGGTCGATGCACACATTGTCGGCGACAGCAACGTACCTCTACTGCGTGTCTGCCCGGTGAAAGGCGAGTATGGAGCTCAAGTCACCCACAGTTTCAGGCACATCGTGTATCTACCGGTCAGTCAGACCGATATTAGCTCCATCGTCATCGATATAGAGACGACACCGGTCAACCGATTGCATTCGAGCGTGGGAAAGTGGTGCCGACACTTCATTTCCGTCAAGTCCGAGCGGTTCACTTTGCATATTGAAGGTGCCTTATCAATGCCATACAGCCAGTTACGTCAATCATTACACCAAACAGGCCGGGGGTAGTTTTCCTGTCTTTGCAGGTACACGCGTGCAACGAGGACATGGGCTGGGGAACATACTCGGGAGCATCGTCAAAACGTTCCTGCCCTTGGTGACGCGTGGGGTCAAAGCGATCGGCAAACAAGCGGTACGCAGTGGACTGCAAGTCGCGGGTGATGTCTTGGGCGGTGCGGCGCCCAAAGAAGCACTGAAACGTCGAGCCAAAGAAGCAGGAGGCGTCTTGGTGACCAAAGCACAACGCACCGTAGGGAATAAAAGACCTGCACCACCGAGACCACGCACCAGTCGACGACCGACCCAGGGACGACGCACATCGAAGACCCGGGATATCTTTTCTTAAAGATGGCTTTCATCCATGCCGAGTCGTGTCCTTCTACCAACAGTGAATTTGATTTATGGATCGTCCCACCTACTCAGACCATTGCCGAAGAGGTTCAATGGGTGGAACATCTGCCCCTTTCCAGCATTACAGCCACAGGCCCCATTGAATTCACCATCACCAACGCAGATACGACCTACCTGGATTTAGCCCATACGTACCTATATGTGAAAGCTAAAATCACCAATAAAGATGGGTCTGTCCTCAAAGCAGATGCACCCGTGGGTCCAGTGAATCTCTGGCTTCATTCGCTATTCCAGCAAGTGGATATAGCCCTCAGTGATAAACTGGTCAGCGCCTCGACGAACACGTACCCGTACCGAGCCTACATCGAAACACTGTTATCCTACGGGCGTGACGCTAAAAAGTCGTATTTGACAGCCCCGTTGTTCTACCGAGATACCCCAGGCAAGATGGAAGCGAGTCCTGATAATGACGGCTATACGGAGAGAGTGGATGCCACAGCAGAGAGTCACTCGGTCGATATGATGGGACGTCTGCATGCGGATTTATTCATGCAGGACCGATACCTCTTGAATGGAGTACCTGTCAAAATACGGCTAGTGCGCGCAACGCCTGCGTTTGCCTTGATGGCCCCGAGTGAGGACCTCGAGTATAATATTGTCATCCAAGACGCAGTCCTGTATGTCCGAAAAGTGAAACCGAGCCCAGGTGTACAGTTGGGGCACATCAGAGCCTTGGAGAAAAAACCAACCCAGTACCCGATTCGACGAGTACAGACCAAGGTCTTTTCCGTTCGTAAAGGCAATATGATTGTCAATCAAGAAAACCTGTTCCTGGGGGATTTGCCCAAGCGTTTAACCCTAGCCTGTGCGGAGAACGTGAGTTATAATGGGACTCTCTCGAGGAATCCGTTCAACCTAAAAGCGTTCAACATCAATTTCGTGGCCCTGCATGTGGATGGCCAACAGGTACCGGCACGCCCCTTACAACCTAATTTCGGAACGGACAATTACATCCGGAGCTATCTGAACCTCTTCACAGCAACTGGCCAAATCAACCAAGACGAGGGAAATATGATCAGTCGAGACGATTTCGGCAAAGGGTACACCTTGTTCTGTTTCGATCTGACTCCCACCTTAGACAACGATCATCAACTGAGTCTCGTCAAGAAAGGCAACTTACGCTTGGAACTGCATTTCGGGACACCTTTACCGAAAACCATCAATGTGATTTGCTACGCTGAGTTTGACAACATCATTCAAATCGATAAAAGCCGTAACGTCCTGTGTGACTTTGCCACCTAACATGGATACACACCAGATAACCACCGTGCTGGAGAATGACCCAGAGACACGTATGGTCTTTCAAGGGGTGTTCGCCCGAGATGTGTTCCCATTAGACCGTATGTATCCTGCTGCATACGTTCTCAACACGGACCCGATGGATCGGCCCGGTGAACATTGGGTGGCCGTGTACTTGACAGAACAGCAGGGGGAATACTTTGACCCGTACGGCCTGCCACCCCTCCATCCCGATTTAACAGACTTCATGGATCAAGGTACAGAGACGTGGTGTTGGAATACTAAAACGTTGCAAAGCCTGGACAGTAGCGTGTGCGGACAATATTGCTTGTTTTACCTGTACCATCGATGCGGGGGAAGACCCTTATCTACCATCGTACAGATGTTTGACGAGTACCCCAAGGCCGAGGACCGCGATGTACTCGTATATGACTGGGCCGCCCATCATTTCAATGTACAAGTCCCGTTCTGGGCTTGAATTCTTTCAATGTACAAGCCCCCTGATCTGGGCTTCAGTTCTTTCAATGTACAAGCCCCTTGTTCTGGGCTTCAGTTTTCACGTGGTTGTTCTCACGTTGTTGTTGTTACTGAAAAAAAAACAAAATGAGATCTCACCAAAAAACCCTGTCTTGTGTGTTTTCTATATGAGCATAATGCATGAAACTGGCTTTGAACACCGTATTAGCCAATCAGTGGCCTAGAATGGAGCCAAAAGTAACCCATCCATGTCCAGAAAACATTACCCGGGTGTACAAGAACCCGGATGTAGGCGCGGACGTAGGCGAAAGCATCCCAGTATCCGCATGTAGGCGCAGACGTGAGCGAAATTCTAGTACCCGTCCATTGGTTCTTTTATCGATCGCTCATTGGCTCTTTTTCTCGACCGCTGATTGGTCCAAATGGAACTGCCCATCCTTCCCAGGTTAATTTACAATCCCCTTTTGGGTTCAAGCTCTGTATATCGATGCCGCAACATTGTCGCCGAACCTTGACGAAAGGCAGACCTTGGACCTTTTGACCTGGATGTGACCTTTGACCTTTTGACCCGACATTCACCCGCGCACTGCCGGTGATGACGCGCGCGCGCGCGTGCGGCCGGAGAACCCCCGCGCGCGCGCGCGCTGCGGCCGGGGCGGGCCGGGCCGGGCCGGGCCGGGAAAAACCCCGGAGGTTAAACATCCGGACGTCTAAGAGAACATTGGAACTCTTCTGGGTTTGGAGGTGAAACCCGGAAGTGACGTCACAACCCACGTGACCTGCGCAGCAGAATGGAAACGACACCCTAGTCTAGCCCCCTCACATAGGCTTCACATGGATACCTCACTCGATCCCATCGGCCCACTAGTGGCCCACCTAGACCCCAACACGTATATTTCCATACCCTTTGTCCTCTGCGCATGCGCAGAGTGACGATATTTCAACCCCGCACTCACCCCATCAGATGCCCCCCTCACATAGGCTTAACATTAATACCTCACTCGATCCCATCGGCCCACTAGTGGCTCCCCTAGATCCCAAAACGTCTATTTCCATACACTTTGTCTATTGCGCATGCGCAGAATGACGATATTCCTACCCCACATCCATCCCATCGGTTGCCCCCTCACATAGGCTTCGCATTGATACCTCACTCGACCCCATCGGGCCATTAGTGGCCCACCTAGATCCCAAAACGTCCACCCCGTATGGACCTATACACCCATAGCCATGCAGTGTAGGCCTATGGGCCTACCCAGGCCTCGGTGACTTTTTCCAAAAATTTCACCGTTTCGCTCCAGGACCCTTCACATCGTGTTCTAAATGACGAGACGTGAAAAACAAATCCAAACAGCCCATATCACAATGAACGTGCGTGAATTTCCCAGGTTGGACCCATACCCCCATATAGCCCTCGGTGACTTTTCCCAAAAATTTCTCCGATTCGCTCCGGGACCCTTCCCATTGTCATTTTCTTGGCCAGACGCGACCCCACAAGCCATAGTAAAGCTCACGAATAATATTGACAGGAATTTTCCCTTATATTGTATAATACAGACCCCTATTGTAGGGGTAAAGTCCGTATTCCTATTCCGCTTTTTATAGTTTCGGGGAAAAATTCTAATTTTACATGCACCCACCCCGTTGACTGGATAGGCAGGCCCCGATAAGCCCGGGGACCGATATTAGCCCTTTTCGCTAGGGTTGATAGGGGTTTTCCCCTATTTTAGGGGTAAAGTCCGTATTCCGCTTTTTATAGTTTCGGGAAAAAAATCCTAATTTTACATGCACCCACTCCATTGACTTGATAGGCAGGTCCCAATAAGCCCGGGGACCGATATTAGCCCTTTTGGCTAGAGTGGATAGGGGTTTTCCCCTAGTTTAGGGGTAAAGTCCGTGTTCCGCTCTTTATAGTTTGGGGAAAAAATCCTAATTTTACATGCACCCACCCATGACTGGATGCCCCTTCACGAATGCTTCACTTTGATACCTCACTCGACCCAATCGGACCATGCAGAACCGAAAAGACACGGAGGTGAACGACATTGTGGGAAAAACCCCACAGATCAGTACAAGCTCCCACGGATCTGACCGAAGAAATACGGAGGTGAACGACATTGTGGGGAAAACCCCAGCACATATTCCGCTCACCGAAAAGATACGGAGATGAACGACACAGACAGGTCTGTACATGTCCTATCATCCTCCACGCCCCATTCACCCACACCGGAAGTGACGTCATAGGTCACGCTCCATTCACCCAGACCGGAAGTGACGTCATACGCCATCACCTCCGGGTCTTTTCGGTCACCTCCGGCACATCTTCACGGACCTCAACGAACTCGCCATGCCTCTTCGGTCATCTCCGGGTCTCTTCGCACACCGCCATCACATCTCTCGGTACCTTCCGCCACATCTTCACGGACCTCACCGAACTCGCCGTGCCTCTTCGGTCATCTCCGGGTCTCTTCGCACACCGCCATCACATCTCTCGGTACCTTCCGCCACATCTTCACGGACCTCACCGAAAAGACACGGAGGTGAACGACATTGTGGGAAAACCCCAGTACAAGCTCCCACGGACCTGACCGAAGAAATACGGAGGTGAACGACATTGTGGGGAAAAAACCCAGCACATATTCCGCTCACCGAAAAGATACGGAGATGAACGACATCCCCACAAACAGGTCTGTACATGTCCATTCACCCAGACCGGAAGTGACGTCATACGCCACAGCGCCCCCTAGTGGATGCAAGAGTTACCTCCCCCGGCAAAACGTGAGTGAATTTAACGGCTCCCTACTACTTCCGTGGTTGATATCATGTTACTTTCATATGGCAAACATCATGAACATCAAAACCATATACAACACACAGAATATAATATCGATTAGTTCTGCCGCGGTCGTTAACAATTCAATCTTTTATAACTGAGATTAACTTTGGTGGCATTACCATGGTAATCAGAAACACAAAATAGCGGGATCCAGGCTATAAAGGCATAATCCAACTGGAGATGTATGTTGGTATATCATATGACAACTACTCCCCTGCTCAGATATATCGAAACGCAAGCTATCGAACTGCAAGACAATACAGCTACCTACCGATATTTATATTATGTGACGATATTTACATCATGTGATAGTTCTACGAGATAGAGACGAATGCGGTCATTCACTTTTGCCAAACTGGTTAACCCTACCATGGGGCAAAATGTGAGTTGCTTGGGGAAATAGAAATATCGTAGGAAGCAAACAATATTGGTGAAAGAGTTAGACTGTACCTCTGGCTGATTAGTAATGGACACTCATCCAGTGATTGATGGATATTCCTTAATGTTATGAATGGAGAATGTACCTAGCGTAGACTGCACACTCGACACTTGTTATTTAACATGTCAAGAAATGTATTCCCTGGACTTGAATAAAATAGAAAGGGGGGACAGGTGTTGTTGTGGAACGAAAAGTTTGAACAAGCACGGCATCATATGACTGTCAACTGATTGACTGTTGAATCTACGCGATGTTACTTTTCTGGAAATTCGAGAACAATCTTCCCACAGCGCATCCTCCGTTTCACAGGTTCACTCCACTATAACCGTGCCACCAGTAGGCGAAGATGACATTTACAAGGTGGCTATGACGTATAGGGAAGAACCCACGCCCACCCTGGTCAGTTTGAATCCGACCGAATAACTCCTTCAGTTTTGCACATGAACGAACTACTTTTCAAATGCCCTTCTCATATAAACGGGGAAAATATTCTCTAGATCATTCTTTTTAACTCTAGGTCAACAAAGTTATAATACAGAATTGAAAAGTAATCGAAATGTTCGACAAACATCGCTTATGCTAGATATGATGTCACTTCCGGCGGTGTGCTGCTCGGGCGGGAATCGTTTTCAAAAATCTGACCCCTGTGAGGTGGGTGATTCGAGAGTTGACTTTATGTAACTATCCAAACCGTGTGCAATCGGGTTACGATACCAAATGGTTTGAAAGATTTCCCCTGGGCTATCCTATTGGTCTGACAGAAAGTATAGGCCTATTAAGGAAGATAAACAATCCTGATTGGGACTTACTTTGGGTGGATTATAGACACGATCTGCGGGGACTAAGTATGCATGCTTAGCAAACTGAATTGTCAGAAATCTATTATAGCAGCTGGTACCTCTAGGAAAGATTACCGATCTATACTAGACGGTGGATTTGCATGTTCAGATACATATTAAGCCATACTTAACTAGGAATTTCATGTCGTACTCTTGACATTTGAAGGCCCAATATCCAAGGTTTCATGTACACCCTATCAATCTGGAATAATGCCCGACAGGGAATCAACGGATATATTACGATTTACCCAGACGCTGGGCATTTTGGTTTGTTGACTCCCTTATATATTTATCGTATATGGGTTTGTTTCAGTTGAATAATGTCTCCAGACAATGAAATAAGATATCTGTTTTGAGAAATCTACCTGATCAAGTACACCAAAATAGTATTAAAATGATGAAATTAAATAAAACAAAATTTGCCTTACATCTCACAAAGCCATTCTCCCATTGTCAAAAGAAAGGTTGTCTGCATACGAGAGAGGTAGAAATATCTCCCAGTATATCGTACAGAAGAAACAGCAAGTTAGCTGCTCAACTGTCTGTAATGACCACATGTTTACAAGGTCCTATATATCCCGCAGAGCCCACTCCACTCATTTTAGTAACGGACCACGTAGACTGGTCGAGAGCCAAGAGCACGGAAGCTATAGGCGTCAGATATTTAACCAAAATCAGAAGGTATATCTGAAAGTAGGATGTATACTGTCTGATGCCAAGGGAATGCACCCCGTGGGGTTCCTCACTTGCCATAATGCTGGACATAGTGCTGGATAGGCCTATAGTGTAGGGGACGCCAAACACACTTTGACGACTTATCGCTCTTCACCAAAACATGTTTTCCCCAGAATCGATGACGTCACGGGTATGTCCAAGCAAGCTCCGACTTTTGCTGACATGTTCATATAGAATGTAAATTATCCTATCATTGACTTTTGACCTCTGAGACGTCACAGTCACGTGACCGAAAGTGACCTTTGACTGTCACCTTTATCGGAGATTACAGGACATTACCGGAGATTAAAGGGAATAGTCAGCGAGCATATTTGGAGTCAGGTTGACCTTTGAAATTTGTATATCATGGGGAGATAACTTGGCTCAACGGGACATTTATCTCAGTTACATTTATCTCAGTTATTGAGTCTTGTGGATTTACGTATGTCGATTATATTTTTGGATTAATGCGTACCGGTAGTGTCGAGGAGCTATACTGTTGGAACGGAGTTGAATACTGTTTTTTCTCAAACAATCAAGATAACGCTGCTCGCCACACTCAGTCGGGTACGCCGAAATATTGTATCAACATTGCATGTGCTGTGCATATTTTAAAAGTGACTTGTTGCACTGAACCTTATTGGTATTGTGAAATTTTGTTTGACTCTTGTACAAGATGTTCAGTTGCCGAACTTTTGTGGACGTTTTTTTTTTCGATTGTTAATTCCAGATAATAGACTGTGAGAGAACTTGTAATGAAGAGATCCCATGACAGCTCTTTCTACTGTGGTCATGAAGCTGATCGCTAACATCCAACCTGTCTGTCGTTTGATGATCAGGACTCACTCTCACCCGAGCATACAAAGCAACTGTCCAACTCACTGGGCACGTTAGCCGTTAATATTATTGTTCATAATAAGAATAAATATGTTTGAATATGTCGAATTGTGCCCTGAAAAAGTTCACATTCATTGTGAACCAAACACCGTGGTCGCAAAGTTTCTACTTTACGAGGGAAAAACTTTGAACATATAGAAGTCCCGTTCAATAACTGCTATGTCATGCAAGCTTGCAGTCTATGTACAATACATACGGAGTTTAGATATGAAATGGCTGCTGTATGGCAAAGATACAAGCCAGAAACGAAGCGAGGTGTCCTTGTATGGAAGATGCCATCGGAAGGCTCACACAAATTATTCAAACAACGTTTATGTAAGACATCAACACATTTACTCAGGGGTAATGTACCGGTACCTATAACTTACCGTGATTAAAGTTTGGAGGAAATCGGCTGTCATATTCGTCACCAAGCAAAACTTGCAAGAAATCTGAAGTAAAGACAATTCGAAAAGTATTACATTTGGTAAAATGGGTCGGTCTTTCATGTAAGCTTCTATTGTTCTGGTATTTATATTACTGAAGAGTTGCCCATCTAGATCCATTGTTGTACCCATGCAGACAGATTATACTTCTCCTCTGTTTCGTTACACTTACAAGAAAGATGGACCTAAAACAACCTCTCATTTAGCATTTTTGTGAAGTATTTACCCCCAACTCTTCTGCCACGCAGTTAACTAGAGTAGGAGACAAGAATCACAATGGTAATGAATTCTTTTTCGACAATCACATCAGTCCACTGCGTGCAAGAGACCAATAATTAGCGAAATAATATATTCGCATAACGATCATCAGAAGAAACTGCTTCAATTTAACCGTATTTGCCTAGGGAAGGTCCATTATGACCTCCTACCAAACTGCCTCTAGAGGGAAGGTCCATTATGACCTACCCAACTGCCTAGGGAATGTCCATTATGACCTCCTACCAAACTGCCTAGGGAAGGTCCCTTATTAACCTCCTACCAAACTGCCTAGGGGAGGTCCATAATGACCTCCTACCAAACTGCCTAGGGAAGGTCCATTATGACCTCCTACCAAACTGCCTAGGGAAGGTCCATTATAACCTTCTACCAAACTGCCTAGAGAAGGTCCATTATGACCTCCTACCAAACTGTTCGCTCGGAATGAAGCGAACAAGAGAGCGGACACTTTCTGAATTTTCAGTGCGTCTTATTGGAGTCATTTTGAGGCTATAAAGGATAATGGAAAAACAAAATAGCGGCCGCGTGGTATCGTCAGAAAGTCGTGTTTTGGGTCTTTTCTGTATATTTTTTGTTCCGCATTATTCTTACATAAAATGACAAGAAAGTAATTTAGTTTGCCGGAACTAATTATTCTCTAAAATAATAATTATTTTCAAGAGAAAAATATTTTTTTTTTGAAAATTAGTCCAAAATAAATTGAAGAAATATGACCCAAAAAGATGACATCACTGTGACCTCATCATGTCGGTCATCTTGTTTTTTTTCACATTATCCTTGTAGAGCTTGACCCAAATATTTAGTATGGAAAGTTTCAGCCCTCTATTCTGAGGGGTAACGAAATAAATGGGGTGGGGGCGAATTGACCCCCTTCCACCAGACTGGGATAGACCCCCAAAATCACCCAGTTCTGGCAGGGTTGAAGGAGAAAGGCTTCCAATTCTGCGCGGCCCAATAATTCCCATCACGTTTACACTAAAATATAGTTTCTCCCCATGCAAAATCATGTCTGGTTGTTGACTATAAAACAGTTCGAAGATATAAATAGCCTACAGAATGGAAAATGAACTCTCCTTTCAAGTATAACAAGCGACAAATGTCAGCTGAAGAATAATATACATAGCTGTATGTATTGT
>JAVTVY010049028.1:0-22597 GCA_036873755.1 Hanleya hanleyi | reverse complement strand
CCACTCACCCACTATTACCACTAGAGATAATTATGTAAATTTGAGGATTTGACCATTAAAGTTATAACCACTCACCCACTACTGCCACCAAGGATAATTATGTAAATTTGGGGATTTGACCATTAAAGTTATAACCACTCACCCACTACTGCCACCAAGGATAACTATGTAAATTTGGGGATTTGACCATTAAAGTTATAACCACTCACCCACTACTACCATCAAAGATAATTATGTAAATTTGGGGATTTGACCATCAAAGTTATAACCACTCACCCACTACTACCCCCAAAGATAATTATGTAAATTTGAGGATTTGTCCATTAAAGTTATAACCACTCACCCACTACTACCACCAAAGATAATTATGTAAATTTGAGGATTTGTCCATTAAAGTTATAACCACTCACCCACTACTACCACCAAAGATAATTATGTAAATTTGGGGATTTGACCATTAAAGTTATAACCACTCACCCACTATTACCACTAGAGATAATTATGTAAATTTGAGGATTTGACCATTAAAGTTATAACCACTCACCCACTACTACCACCAAAGAAAATTATGTAAATTTGGGGATTTGACCATTAAAGTTATAACCACTCACCCACTACTACCACCAAAGATAATTATGTAAATTTGGGGATTTGACCATTAAAGTTATAACCACCCACCCACTACTACCACCAAAGAAAATTATGTAAATTTGGGGATTTGACCATTAAAGTTATAACCACTCACCCACTACTACCATCAAAGAAAATTATGTAAATTTGGGGATTTGACCATTAAAGTTATAACCACTCATCCACTACTACCACCAAAGATAATTATGTAAATTTGGGGATTTGACCATTAAAGTTATAACCACCCACCCACTACTACCACCAAAGAAAATTATGTAAATTTGGGGATTTGACCATTAAAGTTATAACATGTATAACCACTCACCCACTACTACCACCAAAGATAATTATGTAAATTTGGGGATTTGACCATTAAAGTTATAACCACTCATCCACTACTACCACCAAAGCTAATTATGTAAATTTGGGGATTTGACCATTAAAGTTATAACCACCCACCCACTACTACCACCAAAGAAAATTATGTAAATTTGGTGGTTTGACCATTAAAGATATAACCACTCACCCACCACTACGGTACCACAAAAGATAATTATGGGGATTTCAACGAGTGTGTTAGAACCATAATAAAGACAACCGTGATGTATATGATGTAAACATCAACCGATTTCAACCACCATCTGTCTATAGTTTGGATAAACCGGATGATAGATTGCTATGGATGCTATGGGCATGATGGGTGCCCAACAAATTCTCAACATATACTGATAAAATGCATGCTGGTAGAGGGCACCAATTTAAAGAATGCCGGAGATAAGAGAAATCCATATATCCCACACAGAGATAAGAGAAATCCATATATCCCACACAGATAACAGAAATCCATATATCCATATATCCCACACAGAGATAAGAGAAATCCATATATCCCACACAGAGTTTGTTAATGCATGCTGGTAGAGGGCACCAATTTAAAGAATGCCGCAGACAAGAGAAATCCATATATCCCACACAGATAAGAGAAATCCATATATCCCACACAGATAACAGAAATCCATACATGTATATCCCACAGAGAGTTTGTTGCAGACATGATAGACCTGCAGGCATGGTTTCCTAAACATTCTATCAGCTGTATCTCTCCATATATGGTTGACAATTCACGTTAAGTGTCAATGTTGTTAAGCTTCTGATGTGTGAAACGGAAACACAAAAGCTTATACAGGGATAAACTTTGACTATCTGCCTGAATCATATGTGATAACTCTGTAATGTACACAGGCCTGCATACATGTAGGTTCATACAATGATGTGCTTGTACGATGCTATGTAACTGATACATAGCCATGGATCTCACTTCCTTTTTAACCATTTCCCACCTTTCTGGCCCAGCTAGCCAATTTCATATCCAAAACTGATACTTCCGGTTCATCCAGTCTCTTCGTTTTTTCTCCCATTGGTACTTCAAGGAATTCTATCTTTTGTGAGTTCTCATGTGAACTTTTAAACTTGAGCTCACTGTACAACTATACTCACACACCGAGCACTTGTATGGTTTCTCTCCCGTGTGCGTTCTCATATGTGACGTGAGACTCCCCTGCCAGGAACAACTGTAGTCACATCTTGAGCACTTGTAAGGTTTTTCTCCAGTATGAATTCTCATATGCCTTTTCAGATTGTTTTCGTCCTTACACATATACTCACACTCTAAGCATTCGAACGGTTTATCTTTGCTATGAGTTCTCTCATGCCTTTGGAGTGATTTGAGATCACCCGCTCTATAGGCACACTTGGAGCACTCATATGGCTTCTCCCCGGTGTGAATCCTCAAATGTCGAGTTAAAGAGCTTTGTACTGCACATCGGTGTTCACAAAACGAACACTTGAATGGCTTCTCTCCAGTATGAGTTCTCATGTGTTTAGTCAGATGCCCTTTTCGTGCACCACTGTAGCTGCATACATCGCATTTGTAGGGTTTCTCACCCGTGTGAATTCTCATGTGCATTTTTAGACTCGAGCTTACTGAACACCTGTGACCACAGATAGAACATCTGTATGGTTTTTCTCCAGTATGGGTTCTCAGATGAGAAATCAATGAATGCTTCTGCGAACATTTGTATTCACATTCCGAGCAGGAGAATGGTTTCAATCCTGTATGTTTCCGCATGTGTGAAGCCAGTGCCGACTTCTCTATGCACTTGTACTCACATTTGGAGCACTGGTATGGTTTTTCGCCAGTATGCTTTCTCCGCATGTGAGCAGTCAGCACAGTATTTCGAGCACACTTGTACTCACAGAGTGAGCATTTGAATGGTTTCTCTCCAGTATGAGTTCTCGTGTGTACAGTCAGATGCCCCTTAGTAGCGAACCTATCACCGCACAGCGAGCATTTGAATGGTTTCTCTCCAGTGTGAGTTCTCATGTGTTTTACTATGGAATCCTGTCTTGCACATTTATATTCACACTCAGAACAGCTGAACCGTTTCACCCCAGTATGTGTCGTCATATGAGATTTCAGGGCGCTTTGTACCCTAAATCGGTTCCCACACTGCGAACACTTGTACGGTTTCTCTCCAGTGTGAATTCGCAGATGTGATTGCAGCGATTTATATTCCGCACATCGATATTTACAAAAAGAACACTTGTAAGGTTTCTCTCCAGTGTGAACCCTCATGTGTATGGTCAGTGAACTTTGTGTTGTACATTTATGGTCACAGGACGAACATTTGAATGGTTTCTCTCCAGTGTGAGTTCTCATGTGTACACTCAGGTGGTCCCGCTTTGCACACCTGTACTGACACAATGTACACTTCATCGGTTTGGTGTGGGTTTTCAAGTGCACCTTCAGTTTATATGGACTTTCGTACACTTTCTTGCATACAGAGCACATGTTTGACTTCTGTCCAGAGCGACTTCTCGTGCTCATCTTCATCATGTTGTCAGCAATATCAGTTAGATAAGGAGATCAGAGTTTATTATGGAGATATTAGATGTCCTATTCTATATTAGATCTTGTGTCGATACTTTGAATCAGTATCCCTTTGCACGATAGAACAGTGGATGACCAAACAAGGTGGGAAGATCTCCAGTTCAACTCGGCACAATCCTCCTACGTTTATACTGCTGCTTTGGATGGCTGGGATCGACACAACTGGTATTCGGTTCCTCCGGTATTCCTGAAAAAAAAAATGAATTGATACCGTTAGCAGGAAGAATAGGGTAAATTATGTTAAGATGCAATGGAATACCGGAGACAAATTCATCCAAACAATTTGCTAATAAATAATTCATTAATTAGAATTTTCAAAAGTCTTCCCATTACAATCATAATCACTTCAAACTACCCTTTCAAAGCCTGCATGAATTGCCTTATTGTGCTTGTGTAATGTGAAGCCTGCAGGAACATACTGATAGTCTCCCGATAAAAGGCGGACATTAATCCAGACATTTTGTTCATTCGTTAACCACATTGGTCCCAAGCTCGACTCCAGGCGAATCAATTGCACGAGAAATTCCGTTAAAAGGTGCGCATCACTTGAGATTTTGTGGGTTGTTTTTCAATTTAGTTCTGCGTATTTTAATTTTCTTGTTTGATTAAACGATGCCCGAGGTTATTTCGGATTAACTGGTTCGTAAAATGTCTTCACCAGATGCATTTTGAACAAAATATTCCTCGAGACTGGATTATGTACCTGTAATTTGTGATTGCACATACATATAACTCTCCTAACATGAAACTCTCTGCACCTTAGCTCTTATGCTCATGTCCATCACGTTACACAATACGGTGGGCTCTGGTTCAGTAATAAATGGCACGGTGAATATTTTCTTTACAACCGCCCATCAATGTGGAGAAACTCGTGCTGTTTGTTCCAATGGAACCATATGTGAAGGGAGCGTATCAGCAAAGTGAGAGGACAGCGTGCGATTGTGCAAATACTAGGACTGAAACATCACATCTGTACATCATGTCAATAGTTCTTAATTCATTTCTCGTTTGAGTGGTTATTCTTAGATGATTTAACTCAGTCAGCAAGGTGGATTGGGATTGACTAGAAAAAGGAGGGGTCAGCTTTTTTTAAAAAGTTTATCAAACAAATAGATAATAATATATTGAATTGAGACTCTGGGAGTACTATCGTGTCCAAGGTTGATGCATTCCATGACCGTTTTGCAAAATAGATCAAATTTTTGGAGAAAAGTGTGAACATATTTCATCCGAATTGCAGCTTCCCACTGTAGTACAAGTTAATCCCTGGACAATGCTGTCTGGCTCTGGAATCGGCAACACTGATGCACAGCACGTGGACCACGATGATGAGCTGTGGGTTGTCCCCTTGGTTTCCCACCTAAGCTTATACAATGGAGCAAGTGTTTCAACCGATGATAGCTGGTATAACCGATGATAGCTGGTATAACCGATGATAGCTGGTATAACCGATGATAGCTGGTATAACCGATGATAGCTGGTATAACCGATGATAGCTGGTATAACCGATGATAGCTGGTATAACCGATGATAGCTGGTATATTATCGACCCGAGGTTGTCAGGGTTATCATATATGTTAGCTCGTTTGTCCTTCCTTAGAATGATGGGAATATTTTATCCATATTATTATATCAATAGTTGAAAAACCCGCTCCATGTTATAAACATAGGGGAGAGGTCTAGAGAACAACCTACAGTGGCCCACATGCTGTGCACCAGGGTCACCGACAATGGAGCCAGACAGAATTGTCCGGGATGAGTTTGAATTATAGTGGGAATTGGTCATTTCTGTGTTTCTATTATTCAGACATCACTCGGTACACAGGACAAATTCCTTATTTATTTTAGACGTTTTTTTTGGGGAGAAAATGTAATCTACTTTAGGCACCTCGATAATGCACCAGTATTTGAGTAATGGTAAGGCCATTGTCACTTCTTTAGTTGTTTAGCGTGACCAGCCCTCATCTATATTTTGAGGACAAACGATTAAAATAGAGGGATTTATATTTTGCTGAGTAAAAGTTTCTCATTTTCTTCATATTCATATACAATTTGTTTACAATTTAATAATTAATAATAAATAATTAAGCTTATAGCATCTAGCAGGTTTATTTCAAAAATCAAGGTCATGCGAAACAACCAATCAAGTGACAATGGCCAAAATGTATACAATTATTAGTGATTGGCAGAGAGTGGTAGCAGCAAAGACTGGCATTTGTGTCAGAGCTCCTTGTCCTAGGATGATGATTAAACTCAACAACGATGGATGATAAAAATCTATTGAAGAAATGGAGTGCGGAAGAAAGAGTGCTTTAAGAATATCGCTTTTATTTACATGACTTGAATCTAAAATTCCAGGACAAAATTTGAAAAAATAAAGTAGCCTTAGCCTACAATGAATTCAAAACAGTAATTATAAGTAAGTATGTATTCCCGGTAGCTGATTTTGAGATATTATCGGAGGATGGCTAGTTCACAAAACATACTGAAAAACAAAATGCTTCGACGTACAGAAATCAATCATAGCGATCTGTACCCCAGTTGCGCGGGTCAGGGACAGCAGACGGAACAGCTGATCTATTGTTCTCCGCTCTTGTTTAGCGAAATACATCCGTGGATAGTTTCAAATAACGCCTGACTGTGCGAGAACGGGTACAACAAGAGTTGTTGCCCATGCTTCATGAGTTCAACTTCAACATGCCATCTTCGTCGGCTCTTGTCCAGTATAACGTGACATCAGGCTTTCTTTTTTAATATGCAGATGTTTACTGACAAGCCTGGTAGTCCCGTCGGCTTTCATAGTTAACACAAATCGAACTACCACCGTCAAAATATAAGCCGGAAAAATGGTCCAATTTGAAAAAATAAAAAAATGTGCATGTCCACTCACCTTAACAATTCAAAAGACCAATACCTGCTGCATACAAATCACGTAATTCCAAACTGTGACCGGTCTGATAACATGAGAGTGCACCCTTTCAATATGGAGGTATTTTTCCAGCGACTCAATTTTTCTCGCAAATATGGAGACAATGGAAAAGCTTTGACCTTGGACCTTATTTGGGAATATCACGTGCCAACACAACTCGTCACATACGGGGAAACCCCAGAGGACAAAGGGATCTTCCATTATATCCGGTTAATTTTCATGTGAGGAAATATTAACTCAAAATTACTGCTGTAAGTATTAGTATTGGCCTGGTGAATTTGTAAAGAATGTGGAAACGAAGAAATGATTAAATTTGTGCTGATCGGGTTGATTTTATTTCAGTTTAGTCGAAAAATGGTCCGTTTTATTGCTATTCATTGGGGAAGATCCCTTTGTCCTCTGGGGTTTCCCCGTACTATATGACGAGTTGTGTTGGCACGTGATATTCCCAAATAAGGTCCAAGGTTTTTCCTTTGTCGCCATATTTGGGAGAAAAATTCAGTCGCTGGAAAAATACCTCCATATTGAAAGGGTGCACTCTCATGTTATCAGAACTGTCACAGTTTGGAATTAAGATATGATACACATCTGGTTGTTTAACCCTATGTGGCCTGGGCTATTTGGGACCTGTCCAGGCCTGGGGGGGGGGGGGCGAAATGGCCCCCCCCCCCTAATTATTTGTCTTACCCCTGGAGCTAGGGGGCTGAAACTTATTACACTATACCCTTGAGTCAATCTCTACCAGAAAATATAAAAAAATCCAAGATGGCCACTTTGATGACGTCACAGTGACGCCATTTTGAAAAACGGCATTTTTTGGTCGATTTTTCGGTCAGATTTTCCGAATTTTTTATTTTTGAAATTTCTCCACAAAAACTGCATGAAAAATTAGCAAATATTAATGCGATATGAAATAAAATAGTTTTTGCCCATTTTTCACTGCGGAAAAGCAGAAATTTTGAAGAAATATGACAAAAACATAACTTTTCTGGTACACCACATGGCCGCCATCTTGAATTTACCCATGATCCTCTGCTCGGGGGGTTATGAAAATCGGCTCAAAATGACCCCAATAAGACAAACGATAAAGTCACGGAGTTTCAGCTCCCCATTGTTTACCGTTCCGGAGAGAGTGCAAAAAGTTTGATAGGGGGGGGGGCATAATGGCCCCCCCCCCCAGGCCAGGTAGGGTTAAGAGGCATAACACATATGCCATTGTCAATCAGCCCTTATTATAATGTTACTTATTATAATGTTACTGTCTAGCCTGTCCAACACATGTTTTGAATTGTTGTGGAGCTCAATGATTCTAGATTACAGATTGAAATAAGCCGCATCTAACACCTACTGGAACCAATTTGTTTGGGGGATTAGAAGTTTGTGAACAAATCCTTCAGGAAAACACAGATCGGCCATGGAAAATAACTTTAAATGGAAGAAAGTCCTGTCCATACTCTGTAGAGGAACTTAGATTACACACTTCCGTCTTATAATTTTACAATCGATCTGTTTCTTTGGTTGTGAAACTTCGCTGGGATAGCTATGAGGAATGACCATCAACTGCCCATCTTATCCGATTGTTGGAGGTCGGAAGACCGTGAATACGCGTCAGGATAGCTGTGGGGTCAGGGAAAGTGAGTAAGGAGTAGAGGGGGTACATTACCATGCCTTTAGGCAGAAATAATTGGATGATTTGCTAAATATTCTGTTGAAACAGAACTTTCGAGCTATGTGTGTACTAACAAATGTAATATCGTGGTGTAATTGGACTGGGGCTATTCGGTCAACACATCGGTAATAAGACAATGATACGCGACTGAACTTTCTTTTCCAAACATGACAAATGCGACCGGTCATCAGATTTCTTGTATACATCATATACACGTCTTGTTCCCCTTACCATTCGGACTGTCGCATTGAACCTCTTGATCACTAGATACCGGTTACCCATACACATCAGCAGCCAAAATTAGAGGTATGTATGAATGGACGGCAATTAGTTTCATTCCAAAGGTTTCTCAGTTATGTAATTCGTATTATTTCGATTTTTTACCCCTCGGCCAAAATTTGGCCGAAGGATAGTGTTGTCGTCATATACGTCCGTCCGTCCATCATACCTTTCTCGTTACCCAGATATCTTTAGAACGGCTTACCCTCGGCCTAGGCACACCAAACTTGCAGTGCACACCCATATGCTCGTGAACCAGAACCCTATTGTTGGGAACTTTGGCGGCTATGCGAGACCATCATAGCTTTCTCATTACCAAGATATCGTTAGAACGACTTATATTACATGTAACCTAGACACACCAAACTTGCAGTGCACATCCATATGCTCGTGGCCCAGAACCCCAATGAATCTGGACCCCGATTGGTTGAAAACCTTGGCGGCTGTCTTTAATTTATGCGAAACCGTTAATTTTGTGTATCTCGGGTACCATTTCGCTGTTCAGTGTCTGTGTGTAACTTGGTATAATCAGGGGGTTTTTCAGACAGTTTTTCATCGGGGTAACCCCGATGAAAAACGATTACAAATTGAGTTTTTGGAATTTTTTAAATTGAGTTTTTTTCTCGGAAATTGAGTATTTTCTGGGGTTGATAGTTTGCGCGCCGAAGGCGCGCTAAAAAATTGAGTTTCTGTGAAAAAAAATTGAGTTTCTGTGAAAAAATAGTCGGAAGAAATATATAATTTGCGTCTGCCGGCAATAATTTTTTTTGGCCGACGTTGCGGTCAATTGCAGAGACAGGGCGATATAAAGACAACATGTCTGAATACCTTACGTAAACCAGGATCGTTGTTGGAATCATAACGAAAGACATCAACAATTTTGGGGTAAAAGATTCGATCGTTACCTTTCCATTTTTATTTAACATCTTTCGACAGCGATTGGCAGCCATTTTCCTTCGACAGAGTATCAATAAATAGTTGTCTCCCTTGTTGCATTCGGAAACCAGGATTAGTGTGAAATGGCGCACTCTTTCGCGGGCTCCCGACCAGCGCCCTCTGTAGCGCCGTGATTGGCTAATAAACAACCTTGACCCTACCAAGGCAACGTGACAATCGTTTGACAGTTCGACGAAAGCAAGGTACACGCCGACGAGTTACGGTCCCGAAGAATTACAATCAATTAAATATACGAATGAACGCAGAAGGAATTGTATGGATAGCAGTTGCGTAGAGGGAAACCACCTTGCACTCTATGTCAATTTTTATCCCCAAATAAAGATCATTTTAGGCCTATTGTCGGTACCACATATCATATTCCAAACATGGCCGCCTGCATTCTGAAAGTGCACGTTGTAGCCCCATTCATTTCGTGAAAATGCTAGAGAGATGGTAATACCGGGTCATACTGGTCAACACTGGCAGAAAAAATACTTTTTGTTAGTATTTCATCGGTGGTGTAAATTTGAGATGGCATTGATATGTAGTTTCTGCAAAATCTGAATGATTAGCATCACCTCCCTAGTAATATAACAATTGTTTTGTTGTGTTTTTTTTTTCACAGTGCTGGATCACAGTTGAAGTTAAACTTCACAGTTGAAGATAAATTTCACTTCTACATACAAAGGTATCACCCGGGCCCTAAAGTAGACACAATCTGATTCAATGCATCTGATTGAAATTGATGACCTTTCGTGAATAAAAAATATTTGAAATTAACAGTTTCTATAACAAGCACCTCACTCTGAAGTACATGCATAACAAAATGGACATTCATGTTTATTATTATGCCATTTTTAACATTTGTATTTTTCTCTGCGATGAAAAAGCGATCAAATAAAAGATTGTTTGGAGTGTACTACTAAAATAATAAAAAATTGAGTTTTATATCTACTACACGACTAAAAAGTTGAAAAATTGAGTTTTATTGTACTTTTAGCGCGCCAAAGGCGCGCAAAAAAAATTGAGTTTTTCAAGTTTTGAAATTGAGTTCGATAAAGGATTTTCGTCTGAAAAAACCCCTGATAATATCGATGCATCAAGAAACTTCGAAGGAATGACCAAACCAGTTTCCCTGATTCGGTGGAAATCTTTAATTTATGCCAAATTTCAAATGATATATATCTCTAATACCGTTTCAGTGTTCTATATGAAACTTGGTATACATCGTCGATGTATCAAAGGAGTCGAAATGAATAACCACATCAGTTCCTCCGAGTGGTGGGAAGGATGGGCGGCCATCTTTAATTTATGCAAAATCATCAATGATTTGTATCTCTGATAACGTTCAAGTGCTCGGTGTAAAATGTGGTATACATCATCGATGCATGAAGAGACTTATGTAATGAATACCGGTTTCTCCGATTGGATGGAAACCTTAGGGGCCATTTCTAATTGCAACATTTTTAATAATCTGTATATTTATCACTTGACAGCTTGGTGTTTCTGACACCTTGGTTCAAATTGAATGAATTATGAATGACTGGCGCCCAGTGTCGAGGAATTTTCAGATGCGCAGCTTCGTATTTCTATTTGTCGAATTTTGGAAATCTGACATCCACCTATCGGTGGTCGCAACCGCTGATTATGGCTTCCTGTGAAACCGATCTGCATCAATAAAATTACATAATAGTTTACCGTTTGCGGCTGATGTGATGATTGCAAACACGCCATGTAGTTCTGGCAACCGTGAAGTTGATATCCCCCCCCCCCGCCACACCCCCTTCCCAACACACACACAATTAGAGCCCCTGTACTATTAGGATTATATACAATGACAATAAACTGATTATATTCCTTCAGCAGGTTACCGTGTTTACACAGGTTGTGGGGGACCTAGTGAGAATATGTACATAAGATAAGTTAAAGACTGTCAGGTACCCAAATCACTGCACATGAAACACAGTGATAATCCAGAATATAGACACAACATAACTTTGGTTGCGTAATAGTGATGGATATATGACAGTGCAGGTGGGGAATCCCTCTAAATCAAATAATGGAATTTGCCTCATCAGAATGGACTTGAGATATGGATGTAATAACATTGCTTACAAACAGGATAAGGCTGATTCCTGATTGAATCTAGGGAAAGGTGCAGTAGATTGATTTCCGTGAATCACTGGAACTGAACACAAGGGATGTTGCAGATGTATAAGGGGTGTAACAACGGCTAACAAGAGGAAACATAAGAGATGGATTCCGAATCCAGGTTTGTAGGATTTATTTATCATTTCTGTATACCAGCATTGAGAGCTGACAAATTTATATTCGAGCCATGTTAAGTTTTCAGGGGCAAATGTTCATGTCAACTTTCAATTATTGGCTGACGTTTACAAAGAAATGTGTGTGAAGTTTAATAACTTTTTTAATCCATCTTATTTCTCTTTGATTTTATATTGTGGACTGTCGACTCAGCATCAAATATTGCTAATTGTATACGATAGATTAAAATGTTCTGCTTGGCTCAATTTCTATGCACACTTACGGCTGAACGGTAATGACCGGTAAAAAAAAAAGACCGACCAAAGCTAAAAATTTACCGAAACACATACAAATATTGTACAGAAATATTATTAGGAGAAATGCCCTTTATTACGAGACGTTTAGTACTAGATGTTGAACTGTACCGGTAGCGTTCTTGCTAAAACCATGGAGCTTGTCATTTATTACCCTGGGAGCTTTTGAACTATAGCTTTTGAACTTTGGAGGTGGGGCTTGGGGGAACTGGAACTTGTAACTTCGGAGGGGGAGCTTGGGGGAACTGGAGCTTGGAACTACGAAGCTGGATCTTGGAACTAGGGAACTTGGGAAACTTGAAACTTGAACTAGGGTGTCCCGGAAGTATATTGTATTCAGTTCTGTGGACGCTGTGAAGGAAGGAAACGAAACGGCCATCAAGAGCAAGCTGAACAGAATTTTGCATTACGATCACCTGGACAGCTGGCAGCTGCATACATACCTCTGCAAAAATGAGCAAAAACAAAGTCGTCGAAAAATTGGCTCCTCTAATCGTCTTAAACGCACTTCCTGTTGGTGTGCTGGTGTTGTCGTTATCGATATTATGTTGGTCTCAATGTCTTTAAATCACTGTGAACATCTCTGGACAATTCCTCACTTTCTGACCTTTGTGTTTTGCAAATGGTCGTTAAAATCGCGCGGTAAACGGTATTTTCTAGCTAAAATAAGGACTTGAGCGTATACGGAAGTTGCTTAATCCTTACTTTACTTTATTTCCATACATATATTCAATTTCAATTTCAATTTATTGTATAAAACGCCCACAGAGAGGCCGTATACAACACATACAGATACAGGAATTACACAAGGGATACACCAATAATATGTCATGATGTAGTTGAAGGAGCATAAAAGAATATATATATATTTCAGATCATATTATAGACTAGATTTCACTGGATTAATCAACATACTATACAACAACATGGTATGTTATGACAGAAAGGCATGTTGTGACAAATTGTTCTGCCTCGTCAAAAAACAATTGTAAACAAAATTGCAGACCCTCTTAGCTAACATAATAGGAGGATTCATGCATAGATAACATAAAAATATATCAATGATAAAAACAATGCTATTAGAGAGACATAGCTATGTCATCCAATTCCATCAGTCTTTAATGATTTACTGCATGTGATAGCATCATGAAGAATAGCTCGATCCAAACTATTTTCAAGGTGTATCGTATAGTTAAGTATGTTTGTGTGGATATCTGTTATAAGTGGGAATCGCCCAAGTTCTCGTTTACATGCAATGTTCACAGTATTTTTACTTACCTGAAAGTTTAATTTACAAAATTTGGTATGAACTTTTTCAAAAGGTTCGGAGTCTGTGATTGAATAGAACTTGTTAAGATCATTCTTTTGCAGTTTATTTATTAGTTCTGTACCCCAGATTTCAGAGTTATACAAGAGAATTGGTTTAATTAGTGCATCGAATAGTTTGTTGTATAAATCGGGTGGTGGGTTGAGGCCGGAGAATGTCCTATGTAATTTATATAGGGCTTTTAATGCCTTTTTTTCCAGACCGGTTTTGGTCTGTGAAAAGTTTCCATTTGCATTGAGGGTACACCCTGAGTATGTATAGTTTTCTGTAAGAGGTATTTCTGTAGAGTCGAAATAAAATGTTGTATTTATTTTTGTTTTCCTTTTTTTGGATTACCATACAGTTTGATTTACTGGGGTTGACCGTCAAATGCCATTTATTACAATAATCATGTGAAATGTTTAGGCAGTTTTGGAGACCCTCAGGAGTTTCTGAGATTATCATCAGATCATCTACCGTGGTCCCATAAAAGATGTGACAGTTGTTCATTTTCTAATGTTATCGGTGTGCATATATCTGGGGGAAATGCCATATCATCTACAAAGAGATTGAACCTAGTTGGACTGAGGTTGTCCCCTTGTTTGACGCCATTATCTGATGTGAAGAAGTCTGTGAGGTCATTATTTATCTGCAAGGCTATGTTACTTTGATTTCCGGCGGCGCTGCGCCGCCGGATTTCTGAATTCGCTTAACCATTGTTAACATGGGAGCGGCCCGGATCTTGATATTGGACGAGTAACAGCTGTTTTCTCGAGCCATACTTTCACAGACGTGCCGTTGAGTGATCCAACTAGTTTTATATCGTAAAACTACAGGATTGTATCACGCGTTCGTGGTTAACACATTAATATTAATTCTGTTATAATGAATTCATCGAATAAATGTGCTTTAATATTATTTTATTATGGCTGAGAGACCAAATCGAAGACCATACTAGCAAGTTATTCACATGTACGTCTGCAGCAAAATGTTTGAGATTGGACTGCGAGTTACTAAAAACTCGAAACAGTAAAACACGTGGATCGGATTGATGTGTAGAGAAAGTCGATCTAGACTTAACTTACAATGACACACATAAGTAAAGAAATAGTGGTTTGATGATGGGCCCATATAATGCCACAGCGCGAACTCTTACATCAGGCTATGTGAAGTGACTTAATACGTCAACCAGAAAACATTACTTTCAAAGTCCTAGTTCGACATGCGGTTCATCTGCATATTTTGCCAGCAAGCACTTCACTTCCGGCTAACCCCACACTTTCCAGATGGGTGCTTGGGCGAACTACATTAGACAAACCTTTGATGAAAATAAACAAATCGACGTTTATTTTTAACTATAATGGTGCATCGTTACCTGTATTCACCAGTTGCACACGCCATCGGCATCGGCTTGTAATACGATACGATACGATACGATTTATTGCAACCTTTGTATGATGTACATTGGTCAAGGGGAGATAACTCCCAACAAAAAACAGAAACGTTTATACAAGAACATATTAAACAATGAAATATTGACAGGAAACAAAGACAGGAGCCATAATGAAGAGAAGCTAAATTCTAAAAGTAACAGTTGTTAAAAAGAACGAGTACATGGGCACTAAACAAAGAATTTCATATTTTATAAGTAGTCATTTCACCTGTAGTTAACTACCCTATTTCCTCTAGACTTCTTTACAGCAGTTTTAGACAAAAGAAACAGGAAAAAGCGTCCCTTTTTCAACTGAGGCTAAATACTTTGATGTGGGTATGTTATTTATCCAAAGAACTGGAAATTTCGCCAGTACAATTTGTAGAAAGTTGGCCAAATTTTTCCGCAGATGTCTGAATTTTAGTTCTGCAGTTTGAACAAATTCGAAGAAACATGGCATCGGTACTTTGTATGATACGGTAGTGTCTATACATGTATATATTCTGTTGTAGTATAGATTTGTATCTCATGTTGTGTTTGCATTTGTTCGAGCTCTGGCAGGGGGTTGGGACAGTAGCTTGGTTCTGTATATCATCATTTCATGTATGAATTTTGATACATGTAAAGATGATGAGGGTGTACAGTTGAGAATGACTTCTAGTTTTTTGTGGTCATTCAAAGAGGTAAAGTTGGGAAGCTTTGTTTCCATGTATTGAAATAGTTTATTCCGTTTGTTTGTGATTTTTGGATATTTACAGATGAAGTGTATTTCATAATCGTGTTGATCCACTGATAAGCTTGGCATAATGCAGAAGCAAAGTAACTCCGAATAAACTTAATAAACGCATGGCGACAGTCTCAATATTTCGACAAAATTGTATTTGTCATCTTCAGGATGTGATTTGACAGCAGTTACAGGCTCTTATATACAAAAATATACAGTGTATTTCATCTTCCACGCCATCATTACAAAGTTTGCAGAGTCGGTCCTCTCTGTTAGTTTTTCTGCTTCGGCCTTTCTCAATTTCTAGATTGTGTGCAGATATTCTCATTTTTGTGAGAGATTGTCTGTAATTTTGTTTTTTTTTATTGCTTTTAGATAGTGGATGTTGTTGTCTGGTTTGTATAGTTCTCTGTATGTCAGCAATTTGGGTGAATTATTTAGTTTGTCTAGTGTATAGTTTTGATACGAGGTAATTTGGGTTCCCTTTAAGATATCTACTGTATACAGGTTCATTGTAGCTGGAGGAGGGACATTTTGTTGACTTAATAGTTTTGGTATGTAATTATGCCAACTTGGCTTTTGGGAATTGTGTAATGTTTTGCTGCAGTGATAGGCATCATAAAGGATTGAGTCTTGAGAGCAGTTTTCCAGTCGCATTTCATATTTTAATATGGATGTATTAATATCAAAGATGAGGGGATATCGGTTCAGTTCAGCTTTGCATGCACAGTTAGACGTGTATTTATTTACACGAAGGTTGAGTTTGCAATATTTTGTGTGAAGTTTTTCAAATGGTTCCCTATCTATGAGGTCATAACTTAATAACTTTGTGGTTTGTTCTGCTCCCCAGATTGCCCTCCCATATAGGAGAATGGGTTTAACAAGTGTGTCAAACAATTTGTTATAAATGACTGGAGGTGGGTTTGTTCCATTAAAGGATTTATGTATTTTGAAGAGTGCTTTCATTGCTTTGTTGTATAGTATGGTTCGAGTTGGTGTGAAATTTCCTTGGTAGTTAATTGTACAACCCAAGTATGTATACTCTGATGTGTTCTTGAGATGGACAGAGTTAGGGATATTTGTTTGTCTACCCTTGTGGATGATCATAGTGTTGTTTTTTTTTAATATTAATTTTAAGGTGACAGCTTTTACAATAATCCTGGAGTGTGTTTAAGCTTTCTTGAAGTCCTTCTGGACTTTCAGAGAGGAGAACGAGATCATCTGCCCATAACATATGGGAGATGCTCTTCTCATTTAGGGTGACAGGCATGCATAGTGACGGGTCAAAATATAGGTCATTAAGGTAAAGGTTAAAGATAGTGGGACTGAGGTTGTCTCCCTGTTTTAGACCTATGTTGGATGGGGAAAAGTCTGTTCTGTTGTGGTTCAGTTTAAGGCTGGCTTCAGTGTTTGCATACATGGATTTGATAATTTTATAGAAATTATCACCAATGTTGGAACGGAGTAATTTGACTAATATACCATTATGCCAGATAGTGTCAAAGGCCTTGGCAAAGTCGATGAAACATAGGTAAAGTTTCTTTTTGGAAGAAATGTATTTGTTGACAATGGTTTTTAATATGAAAAGGTTGTTTATTGTTTGTCGTCCTTTCCTGAAGCCGGATTGGTTATCTGATATAATATTCTCAGTTTCCAGGTGGGTAGTAAGTCTTGTGTTTAGTATTGTGGAAAACAATTTGCCTAGGCAGCTAAGAACAGAAATGGCCCTGTAGTTGGCAGGGTTTAGTTTGGAGTCTTTTTTGTGTATTGGGGATATGTAGCTTCGAGACCAGTTGGCTGGATAGATCCCGCTTTGGAGAATAGTATTGAAAAGTTTCGTAATTGGTGAAAGTAATACATCTTTGCTATACTTAAGTATTTCATTTGTTATCTGGTCTAGGCCTGCAGCCTTATTATTTTTTAGTGCTGATATTGCTTGTAATATTTCTTTGCTTTTGATTGGCTGATCTAGGTTAGATGTTGGAAAGTCCATTTTCTCCCTTTCTGTTATTTCATCCAGAATATGTGGATGGTCCGTTTCATCTGGCCAGGATTGAGTATTTAGATTTTTGTAGTAATTGAAGAGGTCAGTGAATGTTTCCTGTGGGGTTTGATCTGTAGTGTCATTGTTTGTGACTGTGAGGTTTGATCTGTAGTGTCATTGTTAGCATATGAAATAGTCAACCTGGCTGGAGCCTTTTCTGTGGTGGCAGGTAAGTTTACCATCCAGATCGCCAGCTATTCTGCCATTTAGTATTCGTGTTTGTGTCCCAATGCACAAATCTATTAACTTCTGACCATTTGTGTTTTTCTTTAGGTCTTCGGAGTGTCTCTCTTTAATGTTGTTGTCCATTTTATATGAATTAGGTAATGGAAGAAAGCGTGGGTCATCATTTGTTATGAAGTCCCTTATAGGAGGGCCTGTTGCAGAGCTAGTTCTGGAGTTGAAGTCTCCTAGAAGTAGTATTTCTCCATGTGTTGAGAACATGGCTATCTCTTGTTCAAGGTCTGCAAATTGAGTCTTAAGACAGGGCGAATCTTCAGGTGGGATATAGAGGGTGCAGACAAATAGGTCTTTCTCCCATCCAAACTGACAGGCATTCAGTTTCACCCATAGTAGGGCGAATCTTCAGGTGGGATATTTAGGGTGCAGACAAATAGGTCTTTCTCCCATCCCAACTGACAGGCATTCAGTTTCACCCATAGTGTGAACGGGTTGTTCGTTTTCTTGTACTCAATTTGTTTAAGGTAAGAATTTCGCAATAGCAACAAGAGACCGCCAGAGCCCCTGCCAGAGCTGTTGGTGGAGTGACTATGCTTGTGGAAATATTGGTATCCATCTAATTTGAATTTAGGCATATTTTTTGTGGTTGTCCAGGTTTCTTGTAGAGCAATGAAGTCATGTTTTTTAAATTCCTTAAGAATATTAGGGTCACTATCTATATTTTTGACAAAGTTTGCTAGTCCTTCTACATTCCAGGAAAGGAAAGACAGAAGATTACAGAATTTTGACATAGGGGCGTCGAGACTGTTATTGACCGAGAGCTTGCCTGAGCATGGAGTGATATATATATATATAGGTAATGAGAGAAGGCTACATGTAGTTTGTAGGCAGGTGTGTGGGTAATAGTACTTGTGTAAACAATAGTGACATTAGCATTATTATGATTCAGTATATAGTCATAACTAGTATATATATATATAGTCAGGCAAGTAGGATATATCTAGCATGTATAGATAGCACTAGAAGAGGCAAAAATAACATATGGATATCATAGTATGGTAAGAATAAAGTTATAGTTATATGAGGGCATAAATAGTGGATATGTTATGTATTTATCTGGTATATTGAGTAGAGTAATAATCTCAGACTGGTTGGTACATATTGTTTCAGCATATAGGTGCTGTGCATGTATATTCAACCCGAGTTAAGTAGAATAAACATGTGGTTCAAATAAACCCTTGTCTTTGAGATATATATGATAGTTCTGTGAATGTACATGTAGTGATAATCATCTCTAAAAATGGGACGTGGTAGTTGTTGATTCTGATGTATCAATGATTATGATAGGCGTGGTTATGTATCCTGAGAAAATATCTCAATGCAAGAGTTCAGGTCGAGTATGGTCCAATCAGTAATACTGGTGACAGGAGTTAGATAGCACTAAGTTATAAACGTGACACTTCACGTTCGGCACTGTAAGTCAAAGCACATAAATCCATCTGTTTTGTGTTAGAATAAAGTAGTTGACACTGGCACTAAAATATAATGAACGGGTGTTACTATTGTTTTGGCACTGTAAATTAGATCACATGTATTACACAGCCCATCTGTTTGGGGATACATGTAGGTTATGGTTATTGTCACTGTCATGCGGGAAGGATGTTGACCAGGGCATATGTTGGGATCTCGACATGCTGCTTTGGTGGGGAGGATAGTTCTTTATCCAATTTAGAAACCATTCGGGAGGGGTGGAGTTATCAGCTTGTTGGTTTGAAGTTGGCTGGTAGCAGGTCGACTTGGATTCTTCCACACTCATATCAGTATCGTAGGTGCGTTTTGGTGCTTCAATTCTCTCCAGTAGAGTATTCGGCCGATGTGTCGACCTTGGATTTGTGACATGTTCTGCTTTGTGGATGGGCCATCGTGTGTAGGATCTCTTCGAGTTTAGAGAACGCTGTACAGGGGAGGCAACTGTATTTTGTATTCAGCGTTTCCAGTTGGAGATCATTTTTCGAAGACCTAAATCATTGACATGTTTGTTGTCTTCCATGCAATTTGTGTCATCACTTATGAAGTTGTTGCTAGCATATGTCACATTTGAGTTTCGTGAGCATATGTTCTGGATATCATATTCGAGATCATCTCGGTCTGATGTCCGGAGGAACCTTGGGAATATCGTAGATATCAGAACTTTTGTGTTTGCGAGCACTTTGTCTGTCATTTCGAGGAAAGACTCCAGTTTATATTGAAAGTCACCATCATCTTGACTCTCCACATCATTTGTCCCAATCAGCACGATCAAAGTTTTGGGAAGGGTTTTGATATTTCGCACAAAGTTTGTTGCCCCTTGGATGGTTTTATTTCGAAGTTCTACCACCTCTACGTTTTTGTTCGTGAACATTTTTGTACCATCTATGTGGCGTACATTGGAATTACCTATTATGAGGACATCAGGAGTTGGTTTTTGAGTCCTCGGATTCCATGTTGTTTCGTCATCCCGTCTTCGGAAATTGTTCTCCCTCACAGTGTGTTTGGTGGATGGTTGTCGTTTGTAGCCTGGTTCTCGAAAGAGTTTGGTGTTTCACGATCAATAGTAGACTTTTCGTGTGTAGAGTTTGATCTTTCGACTTGGGTGTGTGATGATGTTCCTGTAGAATCTGTAGAGTCACTGGAGTCACTGGAGTGGTTGGCATCACATTTGTTGTCAGTTTGTACTGATATAGATGAGCAGATCTTGGTTTCTCTCTGGCTTGTTTCAGTCGTTATAGTGGTATCTAACATAGTGCAAATGTCTTTCTCAGTGATGTCAGTTTGTACTGATATAGATGAGCTGGTTTTTGTTTCTCTCTGGTTTGATTCAAAGGAATTCAGTTGAACCGAGTTAGAGATATCAAATATGTTGCACATGTCTTCCTTGGTGATGTCAGTTTGTATTGATACAGAGGAGTGGATTTTTGTTTCTGTCTGAGTTGATGCAGCATATTTTGGCAATGTAGTTTTTTGGCACAGTGTTGTAATCAAGGACAGTTTCCTGTTCATGTTGTCTGACAGTTGGTGGAATTTCTTCTCCATGTCAGATGTAAGTTGAGTATATGTTTGCTTGATGACATCTTTACAGTGACAAGGGGTGGGCACGGGTGTGTGGACATTTGCCTGTGGGAGCCCATCTTTGATCTCTAGAAGAGTGTCCCGGACAGTTGATTCCATTTTATCTAATCTGGATAGAAGGTTTAATGTTCTTGATTCCAGCAGGCGCACAGAGCTCATTTGTACAGTTTGTAGTTCTTTGAAGGAGCCTGATAGATTATGTATCTGACTGGACAGTGGTCTGGTGACCGGCTTTGGTGTCATGGATGGGGAGTCCGGAATGCTTGTTTTGTTGACAGGTTGTACCGGTTCTGCAGTATTAACTACAGTTTTGAGTTCTGTTGAATCACTGGGGCTCATTTTTCGGACTGATGGTACAAGTGCTGGTGAATTCATGGATGCATCAGGCATGGTTGTTAAAGGAGACAGTGGGAATATGCTGAGCAGGTTTGGACTGGAAAGGAGTATGTTCGGTGTACTCGGGGTAGCACATTCTGATTTCCTGATGGTTGTTTTGACTGGTGTTGTGGTGTTGTCCTGTTCGCTTTGCATGGTAGCTTTTACCTGTTGCAGGTTGGAGTCAGGGTTCGCTTCAGAATGATTTTTCTCAGCGATTTTGTCGACCAGATTTTTCAACCTGGGAAATTCTTCGTTCTGGAAATGTAGATATTCATTTCCTTGTACCTGAATGGTTCCGGCCTTCATGTAAACCACAATCTTGAATAGCATAGTAGCTGGTCGCTTTTGGAGTGAAGATACTACAACACAGATGTTTTTTATGTTGTCTGGGGACCAGGCCTGAGGGTCATGTATCCAATCCGTTTTGTAAGTGTTCATGACTCCAATTTGTTCAAAGTAACGGAGCTGTATTGCTTTCAGCCATGGAAATATTCTTTCCTTTGTTGTCCTGAATAGGCACATTTTCGCGCTCGGGTCATAAAGGTCAGCCGCAATACTGTCAAAGTGGGCTGATTTTACCTTTGTGTTTCATGCTGGTGGTTTTAATGTCGGCGGTAAGCACTCGAGTGGGTAATAATCCCTGATATCCGACAGTGAGAGACTGTCTTCTGACCATTCTGTGAATACGCAGATTATAAACTACAGAACAATGAATGAGAGAAGTGATCTCTAACACCCATCAGCTGACATGGGCCAGAAGTAGTCTCTAACACCCATCAGCTGACATGGGCTGTATAGTTCTACACCCATCAGCTGACATGGGGCCAGAAGCAGTCTCTAACACCCACTGCCGGACATGGGCCAGAAGTAGTCTCTTAACACCCATCAGCTGACATGGGCCAGAAGTAGTCTCTAACACCCATCAGCTGACATGGGCCAGAAGTAGTCTCTAACACCCATCAGCTGACATGGGCCAGAAGTAGTCTCTAACACCCATCAGCTGACATGGGCCAGAAGTAGTCTCTAACACCCATCAGCTGACATGGGCCAGAAGTAGTCTCTAACACCCATCAGCTGACATGGGCCAGAAGTAGTCTGCAGAGAAAACGCGCCATTTTCATTCCATCATTCCACTTATCTCAGATTTCTGAAATCAGGTTCAACAACAACAACAACTTCTTGACAAATTGAAGCTTTGTCGCCAAGCAAAATGATGGTAAGAGTTTCTGCTGCTGATGTCCACCAAGGCTCGTCCATGTTTTCACCGTATAACGGTGTTCAGTGTACAGCTATAGGTCTTGTAGCTTTACTTTTTTTCTATTCCCTGGGTCCTGCTATTCAGGAAGGTGCCAACAGTCGACAGCTAAATGAATGACTTTTTTCAAGGAACCTCATGTTATGGTAATTTGGCAAGACAATATGACTATGAGGGGTTTCTAGGTCACGACCACTC
>JAVTVY010049027.1:0-22947 GCA_036873755.1 Hanleya hanleyi | reverse complement strand
TGCCAGCTATCACCAATTCAAAATAGTCATGGTTTAACAGATAGGGGAAATAACTCAGTAGCTGATAAACTGTTCTCTCAATGATGTGCAACTGAGCCATTGGATTATGGACGCTGATATTCTTTAATGGACGATGGCTGAATTATGATTGATGGACCAGACGCTTGTAGATTTTATATCCGGGCTGACACACTCTAGGATTGGTCATGCTGGTGGAAGTTCTGCCCAATTACATGTCCAAGTATCACATTTTGCTAGAATTGGACAGTCTACTAAATTTCCTCTCTTCATATCTCTCCCATGTTAAATTTTCAAATTCTTGTCTGTCCAAATTTGAAAAATGTCTGTCCGTTGGGATATCTCTGGCTAACATCATACAATCCTGTTAATGAGAGAAGACAAATACTTACACTATACTGCTGTGCCACTGACAAAATAAGATTCCAGGTTTGGGTCTTGAATATCCTGCTACATGCGTTACTTGTACTAAGTCAGAATCTGCAAGATGAATATATTATAGGCAATTATTATAAAACTTGATCAATATCGATAAAATATATTATTGTATCCTATCAGTTGACATCAAAAGTGAGAAATCACCTACTTAGCCTATTCAAAATTGAATCAGGACGGCAGAAATAATTATAAACATGACACGCCTTCATTTTTTCCGAGATATGGAAATGTCAATGTTAACAGACCAGGCTATTGATAAGAAAACGTGGGGTTATTGGACAATACATACAAAAAGGACAAATTGCCCGATCGTGCTAATTCAACCTTTTCATAGCCACTTCAAATTTCATTCACCCTTTGATATACAAAAATGGATTACAGAGACAGTGATCAGCTCTTCGCGGCTATCAAACCAGGCCAGTGTAGCATTGGCACTGTCTGTCCCAGATAATATATCCGCGATGTTTTTGGCGATATTTCGGAGCGATAAAAAAATATTAGATGGGAGATTTGTGGGTTATTTTTTGATGCACAACGTCAAGCTTGCATGTTATAACATTAGCAGATCAACGTCATTGTGGACCCAAAGTAACATGGTAGGTATCGGTGATCGACAATTCTCAACAGATTTTAATGAGATATGTCATGGCACAAGTAAACCCATCCTCGCTAAAATCAGGGGTATCTCTATACTAGATATAGCCCCTGGTACGCTTGGGCAATGTATCGTGTTCAACGTAAAGCAACATCGTGGATATATTGACCATTCAGATCACTTGTGTATCCATCAGTGTATCGATTCCACCTCACCTCACTGAAGAGCTTGAATTGAGTGAAATAACGCACAGATGTCTATAAAAATTTCACTGATCTATCCATTAATATTTTATTGTTATGCAGGCTTGGATTAAATAGTTTGCGAATAGTTTAGCACAGAAAGTAAAACCCTAATGTATTTAACCATCAGCGCAGTTTTTTCTAGGTCACGTAACTGGAATGTGGGCGGAACGTGGTCTGCTATGCAAGCTGATCAAGGATTCACCTTTGGCTCGCAAATAGAAACCTTGACGTTGTGAAGATGAAGTAAACCTTGCTGCCCAAAAACAACCCATGATGCAATGCATAACACAGCCCTTCTCAGATGTTTACATCAGAAAAGGTAGTGACCAATGACATGCATGGAAGTTTGTTATGGGGCAGCAAGGTTGACTTGGGTCAGATACGGGAAAAAATTTGTATTTTTTAGTTGTGTGAAGTTTCAATTCTAAATTGTCTCCGAAATATTGACAGATAATATATTATCTGGGACAGACACTGAGACAGTACATAAGTTTCTGCACCTAGTTATAGATACTTACAGGTACATACTTGCAAATCATTGCCTGTTGTTGTTGTTGTTGTTGTTGTCAGCTGGTTGTTGTTGAATGTTGTTTGGGTATGATGCTATAATCCCGAAATGCTGTTTGTTCTCTTATGCTTGAGAAAGTAGACGACGAGCGGTGTTCGATCCAGCAATACCGTACGTGTTGTCCGACTCGGCTCGATCGCACACGTCCGTCGTCTTCCACCGCCCACCCGTACATGTTGTACACAGCTCCCAGTTCCGTTGTTGTTATTTTTCAATTTGTTGTTGTTGTTGTTGTCCAAACAACATTTCTTTCTTCTTCATTTTTGTCGTCTACGGTATCAATATCATTGTAGTTCTACATCTGAACGACCGTACATTAAGAATTTGACACACAAACGCAACTTGGCTGATTGGAACACAAGAATATAAACTTTTCTGCTAAACGGAGTGCCACGTTCAGACTAAAACTTCACAAAAATCCCCGGTACAGCAAAACGCAAAAGTAGCCTGGTTCCCTGGCAAAATTGTATATGTAAGTAATGCAACAATAATTTAGGGTACCAGGCTAGTCAAAATCGACTCCAAACAAAAGATCGGCTGTTCTGTCAATTACGGTGTCGTAACAGCCACCCGCGCAACAGGGTTTTTTTCAACCCACTGAGGCCTAGCAGGTTTTTCGTATAAAAATCTCAACTGATACTTGAGATAAATTTCTACAACTTGGCGAAGTAAAAGATAGTTCATCTGTTTAAATTATATGTTAAATTGGGAGCTAAACTATTCTCTATGGGAAGTTTTTTGTCATTTACTTCTGTGTTAAACTTAGGCTTTTCAGAGGGAGGAAAATCCTCCAGTGACGTCATTGTAGTAACACAATCGATTTGTTATCGTTTTCTCTCTCCCTCTCGATTTAGTGGTTATGAGAATTAATAAAAAAATAAAATAAAAAATAAATTTGTTTTTTAATTCATAGAAATCAAGGTTCGAATTTTTTTTAAAACTATGATTCTTAGATTTGCCCTGCTTGACAGAAATGGAAATGACTTCACTTGTGTCAAAGCTGAGAGACACAAATGCAGGAAAAGTGAAAAAAAACACAAAAAAAACACCAAAAAAAAATTGAAAAAAAAAAAAAAAAAAAACTATCATAATTTATTGAAATATATACTTAGGCATCTACCACCAAGTATCCCTCAAGCCAGGGAACTGTGCTTCTTATGAGTCGTCTTTCATGAAAGTGTCCCCAGACATAGGTGAACAAGGGTCTGTCTGGGTACAAGAATGATTCTGGATGAAAGGTTTTTCAGTACGGTTACCGGTATGTAAAAGCAGAAACAATATTCTTATACGAAATATTGACCTAGGTTTACACATGTTTTTTTTGCAAACTGTGATTTGAACCTGTCAAAATGTACAATACTGTCCAGTGGAACAAATGTTAATGTTGAGAAATGCGTCGCACGTCCAATTTGTTGAAAATGAACATGTTGATAAGGTACAAGAAGGTACCGGTACATATATTTGGCTAGAGTAAATGTCTAAGTCTGGGAGGTATCAACAAGGTACACCCCTAGTTGATGTAAAATTAACCAAGTTCATAAGGTACCAAGAAGGTACAGGGCATTGGCTTGAATGAAATTTCAAGTCTGAGAGGTACCATCAAGGTACAGTTCAATTTGATGAAAATTAATCTAAGTAGATAAGGCACCATGGAGGTACTGGTAGAGACTTTGCCAGGTACTGATCAGGTATATACCTTCTCAAGGCACACCTACTGACCCTCAAGAGGTACTGTTGAGGTATATACCTATTGAAGGTACAATAAGTCAACTCGGCTACAAGGTATCGTTAAGGTACACTCTAAAATTAAGGTATAATTAAAGCACATCTAAGGTACCAGACAGGTATATACCTCTTAAAGGCATATACCTTGCTACTGTGAGGGCCATCACAAAATCCAGGACACTCCTTCTCCCACCCCACCCTTCCCCTCGGTACCATGCATTAACCTAATCGAATCGAAACTACAGCGCTCCTCCCCCCTCCTCACAAACAGCACTACAAAGTCAAATACTTTGCGGCACTCAGTACCGCACATTACCAGCTAGTGTCTCGATATCAATACTATTAAGACACCATTAGGGCAAAGAACGAACGGTAGTGTATAGGTAACTGAACAGTACTGATTACCAACAATATTGAATTTATTTGTTGTGATAGCTCAACTGGAAAGTTAAAGTTTTTACTGCTCAACCATCTGGCGGAACCGGATGGTTGCTGTGGATTTATGGGAGATAATTATAATCCAATTAATTACAAGACTCTAGTCCGTCATTCATAATTCAGCCGTCGTCCATTAAAGAATATCCGCGTCCATAATCCAAATACCTATTCCATATTCCATATAACAGTATTAGCACCAAATTCAAAAAGACAATCATGGTATACATACACATCGGCTAGTTTCCTGCAAGAGAGAAGCGGTCAACAGTTTTCAATGATGCCGGCAAGACATCATGATGTTCCAAAAATATCAAATCCGTATCGCTGATCAGTATTCTTAATCCATAATATTCGTTGTAAAGTTGTCATCTAAAGAATGATGTATCTCAGTCACGCTTTGATTGTGACTGTTCATATGAGTACCATGAGGATCTTGAAGTACATGGGTTCTTACGGCCCCTAGCCCCGGGTTAAGCGGAATTAGACACAAGTTACGAAACGTAGCGCCATAGATCTTGCACGCTACGTTCGTATTTTGCTATCAGCATGCGATATATATCGCCAAATTTGAGAAACTTTGGGTGGAGGAGCTTGGTGGAATAGCCCTGTTTTATAAGTTTCTGCAACAATGTTTTGTGACGTTGATTAAAGTCGTCACATTTAACACAGGATCTAGCAAATGCTACTAAGCGAGATATGTATACGCCATATGCAGGTCCCACTGGAATATTACTGTCCAGAAAGGGATAGTTTACAATGTCGAAATTGTAATCATCTCTTTTGTCATGAAGTCGACGAGAGAGAATGTCCGCTTCATTTTTATAGAGATATAGATCTAAATATGATGTGCCTGTAGGGCCATCTGTAGTTTCATTCAAATCCAGTGAAGGTGGATAATATTCAACCCAGAACTATAACCTGGCAACATTCAACTGATATGGCAGATACAGCACACTTTTTTGGAAAAAGTTTGTTTATTACTTCATGTACACTTTTATTTCCATGATGATGAGATTTTTTCCGATCTATTTATCCAGCTCAGCCGTTTGGCAGTAATAGGAGGAACCAATGTATAAAGGATGTTGTACGACGCCTCCTCAGACATACTATATCAAAACCACTGGCCACCAGATTCAGCTGGCAAGGCAAAGGTGAGAAGAGGGCATTTGGGGATTTATGATTGGGAGATGTGTTGATGAGTGAGTTTTTCCAGATATGTCATCAGTTTGTTTGTAAAAATACAGCACTTACAGCGAGCCTCAAATTGAAGGGATGAGTGAGTGAATAGGGTTTAACGTCGCTTTCAACATTTTTCCAGCTATATCACGACGGGGAACAGAATGGAATGGAGAGGAACGGGGATACCTACTTTGTAACAGAGCAGATCTAATGCTGCCATGTTACAGTGCTGCCCCTCTGAAATATCATGCCTTGGGCAGACATGACACCCCACTCAGTCACATTATACTGAGCGAACCAGTCTTTGTTCTATCCTCTTAATGCTGAGCGTAAATGAGGCAACAATTTCCATTTTTCAAGTCTTTGGTATAACCCGGCCTGGGATTGAACCCAGAACCTACCGCTTACGAGACCGACACTCTAACCATTAGGCCACCGCAAATTGAATTTCATACATGGGCATTATATTGTATAGATTATCGTTCCCATGAGAATCAAAGTAAATTTGTGAACGCCTAAAGTTGTGAACGCCTAAAGTTTTCATCAGATAATTTTTGTACACGTTATCGTCACCACATAAGCAATCTTTCAGTTTTACGGAGAGTGATCACTCCCGCTCTCCATCACTCTTCTAAATTTGTCCTACTGAAGAGCTTTTAATCACTCGCCTCGAAACTGCCATTGCAATGGAGAGTGCTCACTCGAGCCAGCTCGTGTATACACAAGAATTTGGTCTACTTAGAGAGAAATACAGATCGCATCAGGCTATTTATACAAATGGTTCTAAAGATGGTGAGAGAGTAGCATGTGCTACTATATTTAGTTCCAAAACTAAAACCTATCGACTACCAGGTAAAAGTTCGATATTCACTGCAGAAGCAAAAGCTCTATTGTCGGCTTTATAAGGTATTGGGTCCACTAAAAGGAAGAAATATGTCATATTTTCACGATTCACTGTCATGCCTTCAAGCGAGAAATGTGAGAAAGTTGTTTCAATCTTTGTGGGATGCTATGGATAATAACAAACTTCACGAGTTCAAAAAAACTGTAGGCTATACTCATCTGAACAGCCAGAAACGTTTCGATCAAACCATGATTAGACGATGTAGAATCGGCCATACACGATTAACACACGAGCATTTCCTGAAAAAAGGAGTCCCAAGGTGTACTTCATGCCACGAAGATCTCACGGTGAAACATATTCTTATCGACTGTATAGATTTTGAGATTGTAAGAGAAAACTTTTATCTAGCAGCTACTCTGGCAGATCTTTTTAGTCGAGTAAAAGAAGATTGTATTTTAGATTATTCGAGAGAGATCGGTTTGTTGTATAAATTTTAATGTATTTACATGTCTTTAATGCATTAGTTTACTGAGTTATTAACTTGAATAGTTATAATTTTGTTTGATCGTCGCTATATAGCTGAAATATTGCTGAACGCGACATTAAACCTTAATTCCCCCTCTCTCTCTCATCACTCATGCAAAACAATTAACAGGCTGATAAATAGGACAGACTGCATAAACATGTGCATGCGACTATTTCTACTTCCTATAAAGTTTTTTTTCTGGAGGTATGTTATTTATCATTGGTAATCATCTTGAATTATCTAGTCTACGAGTTTTTAGTCAATTCTTTTGCAACCGGATACACGTCATTCCTATTGTGCGTCTGACTTTTTCAACAGCCCAATAATTTTTTCCATGTCCCTTTATCACTAAATATTATATCTCAATTTTGGTTCAAAGAAGGTGCTCATGTTTTGATTTATTAAAAAAAGCCATTTTGGTGTGATCATGTTCTCCGAATTATTGCCCTTCTTCTGCTAAAATTCTGCTAGTATTATTTTCATCGCATACCGTCTTTCCGTCAGTGTTTTTACCCCTCGGCCAGTAATGACCCAGGGGTATTGTTGTCGTTATGTATGTCCATCTGTCCATCCACCCGTACAGTGTCCAGGATAATAGGAACTGTGAACACTCTCGTGTTCTGGCACAAGTAGGCACCGTCGTGATATGACTGAAAAAATGTTGAAAACGACGTTAAAATCCTACTCACTCACTCACTCACTCCATCCGTTACCACATTATCTGCAGAATCGTGTTTGCTACAGCTGCCACATTTTCGAAGTTTACTATCTCCTTGAAGTCGCATCCGCCCATATTTTACGCAGTTATGTCCCTTCTCGTGCATAAACAGATATCCCGTTATGTTCTTGTCCTTTACCACATTGCCTGCAGAACTTTGTTTGATATAGCCGCCAAATTTTGGTAACTTGTTTACCTATCTGTAGTGTAGATGCCTATCGAAAATGAGTCACTTCGACCACATTTTACACAGTTATGCCCCTTTTAGATGTAATCTGTACCTAATTCCATGATATATTCTTCTTTTACCACATGATTTGCAGAACCATCTTAGATACAGCCACCAAATTTGGAAAGCTTATTTATCTACTTATATTGTAGATGCATGTCGAAAATGAGTTATGCCCCTTTTTGTGTGTAATCTGAACCAGATGATCTTATGTTATATTTTTTCCTGTTATCACATTATCTGCAGAACCGTGTTTGGTACAGCCATCAGATTTCTGTACCTTCTTTATCTACTTACAGTAAAGACGCCTGTCGAAAATGAGTCGTATCGATGCTTAGTTTATGCAGTTATGCTCCTTTATGTGCATATCTTTATCTCATTTCATAATATGTTCTTTTTTATAAACCAGCATGGTACTATGACTTCTCCGTGTGTGGATGCATTAATCATATTATGATTTTATATATATCTTTTTTAGAAGCCGTTCGACGCAACTTTGAGACGAAAGATGCGAATAACGCTGCAGTGGAAAAGTGATGAAAGAATGATTTAGGATGGCGGGCTTCCTGTGAGAGGAAGAGGCATGCACTAGCCCTTCATGATGTGGATAGTGACTTAGTTCATGAAGTCGTGCTGACTGAGTTGAAAAACTAATTTAAGTACTATAGAAGCTAGGGAAGCAAGATTGTTTATCATAATATGTGTTATTATGAAATCGGCACCACCAATATTTGAGATTACAGCATACCATGTGTGATGTATTCCTGTTGATGAGGGAACAGTGTCTGTAACAATATAAACAGATTTAAAGGAAACCACCTTGGTTTAATGTATAACAGTGATCTAATGGTCTATTAGATAGCTTACGTACTATACTGACGGAACATATGGGAACCTATTGATCAAACAATTGCAAAGTTTACCTTGCTGATAAAATCATTGAAACACTGAATTTACTATGTTTAATAAATTAGTAGGTAACTGCTTCTTTCACTGAATAATATTAAACGTTACATACATGTTGAATTGCACTGCGCTTTAATTATTGTATCGATTAGAGACCTTACTCTATGGCCTGCATTGTTACAATACCAGTTTATGTATGAATGATATGTCCACCAGGACTGTGGACAGCATTATTTCTCAGTGTAAGCTTAGATGTATTCTGCACAGTGAACATGAATCCTACATGTACTTACTTCCGCTCATGATTGAGGACCCGTAGCAGAAGAACTTCCTGAACTGTATTTCTCAAGAAAAGGCATTTATTTACTCTAGATACGCTGGCCCATCTATTGAAAAGTGACCAATAGAGTCTTCCATACCTTAGCTATCATATTAATACGCACTCAAGCTAAAGCAACCAAAAGAGTCATATATAATACAGATGAAAGGCCAGAGCTATGTTAATTGGTTTTATCTTTTATGTCAAAACAACTGAGCATTTAATAAGAAAGTATAAACCGGTTGGAAATACTGAGGGTGTATCGTTTAACCCTAAATAAACAAGGAGAATTTTATCCGTTATGGGAGGTTTAGTGGCTCAAAGTTAAATGTGGTGACCCACATTTCTAAACATTCTGGATGAATTGAATCAAAGATGGATGCCATCTTCAATGATTGTCGGCCACCTTTACTTGCGAAATTCACAGTATTAACACTGCATATTGTAGATATGAAACAGATGGCATAGTACCAAAAGGCATGTGTTTGTATGCAATAGAATCCTTGATATGGACGAAAATATCTGCATCATGAAAACCCTCTCGACTTTCAAGACCGAGCTATTAAGTTGAACATAAAAATGCAAGACTCTAAAATACCACTTACGGTCTACACCAATTATGCAATTACTCAGTTAATAAATATACTGGATTTGTTTTGTGGAATATGCGATATTAAGGTGGTTTAGGACTCGATCAACGCTGCGACGTCATGGTCATAAAGCACAGAGTCATTTTCCACCCCCGACACAAAAGAGCCTGCGAGGGGAACAATTGACGTCACAGATCTTTGACGATAATAGGGGTATGCATATTCAAAGCCCTGTACAAAAAGTAGGTCGAAGGCACCATGTTTTTTATACATTAAAGGACGCAATGTTGGAGAATCACTACTAAAAACTTATAACAGGTCACCAGGCCAACATTTCTTTTAAAATTAATATTGTATTCGCGATACGTGATTCTTACAGTTAAAAAACTTGATTATATTTGAAATTTGTATATAAATGATATATTCACGATCAGGATGTTGTTAAAATAGTGAACCCACCTGACTTTTTGTACATAGAAAAGCGAAGGTTTCAAAAATTGTGGTATTCGTGCGGCTTTACATGGAAAAAATGCATTTATCCTGATTTTATCCAAAATCTACTGAGATGGTGGTGTTTGGACGCTTATACAGCAAAATCTAGATCGACGACTCCATTTTGCTCGGCAACGCCCCTCGTATCAACAGTTGAAGTATAACTGTCACCGGGGAAAGTTTGAGACCTGAAACACATTAATTAGTTTTTCAGAACATATTAGGATCTTATGTATATATGTGGGTACATTTTGTAATTAATGATTCAATAGTTAGTCCACTGGCCAGGTTTTCCAGGTATGACCAATGAAATTGTTTCTAAGCTATACTTTTGCACCAGGAATGCAAAAATTGAGATATTTGTAATGCATATTAATTGCAATAGTTACAAAACTGTGTATGTTGTTTCTTACAGCACTCCTTTAAGATTCAAGGGGCCATCGAAATCAGCCCCTATAAGCACCCCAACCGTTACACATTCTAAAGAATGTTATTCTTAGTGTCTATATCTACATGATGAAATCCGTCTGAGGACTGAGAGGAGATCAAACAGATTTCCGACAAAGTGTAGGAAAGGCACCTATACAGTTCCTGGCACAAAAAAAATACCGAAATCAACAACCTCGTCCAGAATCAAGGCCCCATCTCTATCAATGCTGAAAACCCACGACTAACTGTACGCACCAACGTCGTCAACTTCTCTGAATACCAGATTTTCGAACCATTCTATCTAAGGGACTAAGCTTTTGTCCCACTGACAAACTTGACAACATCCAGCTACGTGACATAGAAGCCTTCATCCGTCGGTCTTCTTCCGTCGACTCAGACTTATGGAGATCTATCATAATCGTCCTAGGAGCAACAATTCTTCGACCAGTGACCAGCCAGTTATCTCCCAAGAGGCACATAGAAAAGAATCGGCATGAACACCGCCCGAGGGATACAACGACGAAGCAGATTTGTACATAAGATTAATCAGAAACCGGGTTTGGTCGGAGATTTTAAACAAGCAATATCACCTGATGACGTACAGCCTCAGCTCTACAGATAGAAATGCATTCGATAACCTAAATTCTAACAACGAGATTAAAATCGACCGAAAAAGAGGTCCCACCATCATCATGCAGAGAGCCAATTACATACTTGAATCCAAACGAGAGCTCAACGACCTCAAATACTGCGAACCACTCGCGGAATAACAAGCTTCCAACATTCAATATTCAACTGTCGTCCATAATCGAACATCCTATTTCGTATGACAGTTAGCACCAACTGTATGAAATAAAAATAAGAAAAACACAAGGCGGTGATATGTAAGAGGAAAACCCCATAAATAAGTACACCAAAGAGATTAAACAGTAGTGAAAACTTTCCCTATCGAGATCCACAAGAACGTAGATGCATCGTTTTCCATCACCGAGCTAGGGCCGGGGACTTTCTATATTTCAGGCAAAATTCACCAAACGGGCAACGCTTGCCGCCATATTGCATCCAGAAATAGGACTCTCACAGAGGATTATCCGGATGCAACGCCAAAGCTGCACACAATTACATCCTAGACACCACAGATTTCGTCAACAGACTAAGACACATCAACCACCAGCTAGAACGCACTATTCTAGCCACCATGGAGGTAGAGGATATGTACACCAATGTCCCAGATGTGGATGGAATACAACCAGTTAGCGACACACTTCCCGACAACATCTTCTCAACTGCCACTGTCGCACCAACATAATAAATTGGTTCTCTTAAGTTCTCACGCATAACTACTTCGAATTTGAGAACGACCTGTACCTGTCAACTGTCATGGGAGCCGGATTACCCCAAATATGCCTACATAGTACTGGCCAATTTAGAACAAGGGTTTCTTGTGGGCTACCACTTCGCCTCACTAGTATGACTCTTGCGTTTCAGTGATGATATTTCTTATTATATGGACGCATGGCTTACCAGCAATAGAACAGTTTCGTCGAGATTTCAACGTATTCTAAACGAGTATCAACCGGGTTCGTGAATCTTCCACCTGCCAGATCCGCGACAGATCAGAGAGGGTCACCTAGATACCTCTCTGTACCGGAAGCCCACCAACAAGTACAGCTCTCTTCGTCCCTCTAGTTTCCACCCGCCTCCGCACCAAGTCCATAGTATACAGCCAATCCCGGCGTTATCATCGTATAAAATCGTGATACCCCCTCGCTATCCTACGACATACATTTAAACACCCCAGGTACAAACCACAGATAGTAGCCGAACAGATATTTAGGGCTATAAGGACACCTCGACCTAGTCCATTACCACCGCCATCAGAGAAGAAATCCCCACTTGTGATTCGATACACGGCACAGGTTAAACCTCTACAACGTAATGTGGATGATCTACAACCCATTCTCAATGAAGATGACACCCTCCAACAGATCATCGCCGAAAACTCCGTTATCACTTTCCATCAGCATCCTAACCTGAAGAAACAACTGGTCTCCATCGCCCTTTCAAGTGATACAGCCAGCAACGGTACCTCTTCATGTACAAGGATAAATGACTAATTAGTGAATAAATACACACTGTCACAGAAATCACCGGAACTTAGCAAACAAAATTCACCATCAAGGATTCATATACCTATACATCTTCTAACGTCGTCTACGCCATTACCTGCCAGAAATATCCCACTTTGGTCACATCGGGGAAACAGGACATACCCCTAACGAAACTGATAACTGGGCATGGAAGTGACACCAACCACAAAAGAAGGCATGGAAAGACACTTCAATTTACCAGGGCAGAGGGTAACAGATTTCCGTGTGGCAGTCCTCCGAAAACTCAGTCCCCAAACCAGACTCACTCGTGTAACCGCAGGACAGAAGATTATTGATTCATTCGATTGTGTAGAATTAGGACTTAACAGAGAGTGCAGCTTCAGCTCACACAAAAGAAATTAACATTTTTTATACTTTCTAGCGTATGCATTTAGAACCATGTAGGCCTTTGGGATGAGTTGTATATTTGTCTATATATACATGTTTATGATATTGACTGTGTTTATCATCAGATACCTTGGCAATTGTTCTTTAATTAGGCAATCATTGTTATTTCATCTACGTATTATTTATTTACCCAGCCTTCACACTAGCTGGATTGATCAGTACTCCCATAATCTTTAATCAGTGCTTCTCCATTGTTACACTACTACTGTGCATTCTATCGTACATTGCAAAAAGAGGTTACATGTTTAACGTTTCATTTTGAGATGGGTAACATGTGAAATGCTTCATAATGCTACATGTTTCACCCAGTTTTTCCATGAAAACATGTCTCATAGACGTAAGAATACAGCTATTTGAGGGTTGTGACATGTTTCACTCGCGTTGCCGTTTCACTATAATGATCCGAATAGCTGTTTGAAACATCAAAGCCGAAACACGTACAACCGAGTCGCAAAGGCGACATGTCTCAAGGAACACAGTATAAAAGACGGATAATACTGCCTGGTGCATGGAAGCACTGGCTTCCAAAAATTTATTTCTGGTCTTCAGCGATCGTGAATATATCTGTCTGTATTGAGAATAAACAGACTGACGAAGTCAATCGAATTATTTGCATCATAATATAACTCTTCCAGGCCTAGGGTGTTTGAGGCCTGACAAGGCCTGGGAAGAGACGCCTAATATCTTTTTTCACTTCTTGAGTCTAACAGCCCCCACATATATTGGGGTCCTGCTAGAAAGTGCAAAAATCCAAAAAATCCAATCCTTCAACACTTCACAGTTACGTCATATTCTAAATATGAATGTTTAGTCGATTTTTCGGTCAGATTTTCTATTTTGTTTATTTGTGCTACGTTCTCCGAAGTAAACTACATGGTACATTAGGGAAGAATTATCTAAAGTGAAATGAAATAGTTCATGCAACTCTTTTATCCACAACAACAAAAAAGTTGGAAAAAGATAAACACCACTTTTCTGTTACTCCACATAATCCTTTGGGTAGAGGGACAAACAACAACTTTGGATAGGAAGAAACAACTGTGTTCTCTGTGTGACCAAAGCTATTCATCCAGTATTTTAAATCTGGACATAGTCAATACGATTGCTCTATATACGATTACATCCTTGCACGGGATTCGAGGTCACCAAACCAGGTATCTTCACATTTGAAGTTAAATACTAGACTAATGTTATGTTCAGCCAAGGCAACACGTTGTGAAATATCGATTCTTGACCGCCATATAAATGCACAAAAGATATGTAAGATGTCGATTCTTGACCACCATATAAATGCATAAATTTCGACTTTTCATAACACCAATTTTATATGAATCTGCGTGCATGCAACCTTGATATTGTGATGTGTTTTGACAAAACTATTTCCGAAATACTATTCCATGACCCTTTAGGTCGGTTATTGCAAACACAACTATTTGTGAGAATCAATTATGTAAGTTCAAATTTACAGGATAACATAGAAACCGCTTATGTAAGTGTAATGAGTTAACCTTGGTTTTGACGACTGAATTTATGTAATGCGACAGATTTGTGATTTGCTAGTCATAATTGTACCGAATTTGTAAGGACATTTATGTCGGGTTAACTTGACATTGTAACGTATAGCATTGTATATAACGGAATGAACGGCACATACAGTCAGGCTAGTAACACCAGGTCTCCCTGATGGCTAAACCATCAGGTCTGACATAGGCTCATGTCTCCGATAATAGTTATTGCTATCTCCAGTTCCGAAGTGACTGTTTACAGAATGGTCTGATGTTGATGAAGTTGTGCTAGTCTGCCTGCCAAATGATGCCGGTCATTCCTAAGTTAGGTGGAATGAATTTACAATAAATCGGCTTAATATTCAACAGACGTGTTCGTTGTATCCTCTCTCATTTAAAGAGGTTGTCAAGACTTCGAGAAATCTCAGAAGCCGACCTTGGAAATTATTATTGTATAGGTTTTATGAAGACCATCCCTGTGTCTGAGACGACTTCGCGTTACAACATCTTAAAGATCACGCGCACAAGCCCTGTCATCTTAAAGACCTCAAATTTCATAACGTGTAGTGTTCGACTTGGATATTCGAAGATGAAACCAGGAGGAGAGAGGGGATATTATTTTTCATATTTATGAAAATATTGAATATTGTTGGTGTGTGAAACTATGTTCCTCCTTCCTCACTGACTGTGATTACTGTTGCAACAACTCGAGACGAATCCAGGACTCCGTTATTTTAATAATCATCTGCGATCCGTATTCCATTCCCCGAAACGGAATGGAATTTCAACGACTTTCTCGGCAGAGATATTTACCGCGAGCAGATAAATCATTTTCAAGTTACAGAAATTCATGTATCTAAATCAATCTCAGTAAACTCAAATATAACACGGAATATTATATCTGAATTCAGCTTTATATAAATCCCATGCGAACTTGAAACTACATTTGTTAGCCAATCAGGTGTCTAGCTTGATGAAATCACGCCCACAGTAATTACACACGATAGCACGTGGACTAATATATAAACATTATCGGGAACCAGTATCCAAATATGGCATCATTTCCAGACGGTCTGCATGGTAAACAGCGAGGATCAAAGAGTTTACTCCCGCCAAAAAGTCTGGCTTTGCTAGGGGGTAGAAGATATCAAAAGATTGTGCCGCGCGAAGATGTTAATCTCCGTGAAGTAAACGTCAATCTTTGTCAGAGAGAAAAGTCAGAAATTGTTGTGATTGGCTTATTATGGGATCTCGCGGTATATCGTCGAGCATTTCACACGAAGTTTTCATAGCGTTACGTCTAGATGGTGCTCCCCTGATTTACCATCTTGGTATCTAAATCAGCAAGTATGGTCGATATCTGTATGTAATATAGTACCCCTGTTGAGAGCTGCTTCCTTTGTGCTGGGTTAGGCTGTGTCATGTCAACAGACCGATGTGGAACTTAAGTAAATTATTATTTTGGTTAATATCTGAATGTAAATTTACCATTTGGATCTAGTCCACCAAAACTTCAGCATATTATTGTCATGAACAATTTTCACGCTATGATAAATTGGTTCACATCAGGAATTATGATGTACCGAAATTGTATCTGTCTGGAATTATCATATTCGTTGTTAACCTGAGGAGCAAGCTTGTCTGTTATATATGTTCTTGCCTGTAACCTATGGTTATTGTTTGTTTATACCTGAGTTTAACTTCCATTGAAGATAAGAGAATAAAAATTGATGCAAGTTAAATTTTATAAATGTTTCGTGTATTTCTGTTTCTTTGACAGGCGATCTGGTGATCTGATGAAACATGTAATGGGAGATAGTCTATTTTGAAACACTTCCAAGTTTGAGACATGTTCGGACCCGTTTCGCTTGCGACATGTCCCAAAAGTTGGGACAAAGTCATGTTTGGGCTTAGACGTTTCATTTTGAAACATGTAGTCGGCCGTAACATGTTTCAGATTGAGACCACACATGTCTCACTGTGCAGGATGTCACATGTTTCAAACGGACACGTGTTTAACGACGACATGTCTCATATCGAGACATCATTAACACATATGAGGATGACACGTACTTCAACTTGAAACATGAAGCCGGTTCAAAATGAAATATGTACGTACTCACATGTCTCAAAAGTTGGGACAAAATCATGTTTCATTTTGAGACGTTAAACATGTCGCCAATCCTTACAGTGTACTTGTGGTCTATTGTTGCCATCTTATCTCTCTCACCAACATTTTCAGACCGGACTATGTTCACCCATTATACTGTTCTGCATAAATATCTGTAACCATCTATTTAACTTCGCTTATTTTAAAACAATGTGCTTGTAACGATATACTGATCCAAGAAATGTATAATGGAATCAAAATAAAGCATTGTGTTGATGGACCGCGAAATCCAAATGGAAAGTGGTACTTAAACTACAATTTCATCAATTTAACTTCACTTCATCTGATGAATTACACATTGCTATCCACTAGAGCGAAAGCTCGTGACCATTAACTTACATGTAGTAAGTTCATGTTTATTTATACAACACACAGAAAAACACGGCTATCCCCAATTTCTATTCACGATAAAATCAATAATATTCTACACAAGATAATGATAAATTTGGCATAGTCAAGAATATACTTACCCACATGCCAAGGAACGTAAATACAAAAGCGACAAGTTTTATCTGTGACATTATGGCTATATACGAAGACGAACTCCAAACGCTGACTTTGGTTCTTTGAGAGAAGCCCTCGGTACCATAAGACAATTTGTTCTATAGAATGTGAATTGGTGATACCAAGATGCTTTCAAGCTCCGTATCTTGAATGATACTGACAAATGTAACCTCCAGTCTCTGCAAACATAAAACAATATCGAAGTTCCTTACATCCACAAATCAAAGCTCTAATAGGGTCCAGACAAAGGTAAAGTCATTATGCAATCGTTACAGGAAGGTTGAGCCATGTTTACTATGCCATTTATCCCCTAGGTAACTTCCTCTGTTTACAACCAGCTTTAGAGGTCTCGCATTGACTGAGAACTCGTAACTGTTCCCTCACGTCTCCTCTGTATTGATTTGTTTGTTCTTTTTTCAGCTGTATATCTAAACAACAGCTCTAAGCGCAGAATAGCTTCGCTTTTCAGAGACAATTGTGGCGGGGACAGAGGAAACCTGTGCTTTATAAGTTATACAAATGCAGGCATCATATCCGAAATTCAGTATTCAGCTGTTGTCCATACACTGAGAGAAAAGGGGGGGATCGTAGTGATGCTTGAAGGGGAATCCAGCAACGGTACCTCCCACGAGACCCCAAGTGAATCAACAGGAAGCCCTAGGGGTGGCATCAGGAGAATCCTTTGGACGCCTTGGGTTCTCGTTGGGGGAGGGAGAATTCATTGCTGGATTCCCCATTTCTCTCGGTGTTATGAATAAATTATAAATGTGAACAACAACAACAGCGAAGGTTTGCTACTATCCACTCCTGTTCTCAGTCTTGATAGGACTTCTCGTAGTCTGACTTATAATAATTTCGATCAATTTGGCAAAAATTACCCTTAGAAAACGAGAAATTCCCACAAGAATTTAAGCACAATGTCCATGTGTGGATAGTAACAAACCTGTGTTGTCCTTCACATTGATGATTCATCCTTGTACATCATCGGGTTGATCCAAGAATTTGAGGGATACCGTATCACATTTGGAACAAAAGCTTTGCAAAACCATTCTTGGGGAGACGATAAATGTAACTGATGTGAAATATGACATCGATGGCATGAAGAAACTTTAGATTGGTGTGAATTTTACTGAACGAAGACGACCCATGGTAGATGCCAAACAACAGACAGGCGAAGATCTCACAGCCACGTGGGGGAATCATGTGGAGAAACTGGGGAATCCTGACGAATCCATGGGGTATCTTGTCGAGAACCAGGGGTATTTAACTGCCAGATATCCATTCCGGCATCATAGTCAATTCTCTGGGGAATCGTTCTGATACCCAAGGGAAGCTACCCGAGAACCAGGGGTCTCTAGCTTTTAGATACCCCTTTTGGCATCATGATGAATCCCCTTTTTCTCTCAGTGTACATAATTGTATATTATTTGTTGAACCTACTTAGAGTTTGGTGCTAGTATTATTTCTGGAAATAATGTATTTCTTATTCTTACGGACGGGGAATTTTTTTTATGGGGACGGAATGTCGAAACTGAATCCAAGAGAAGAATACCTTTATTGTTTAAAGAATGGCAGTATTTTGGTCTCTTTATGTTATTCGACTAGCACATGCGTTTCAGATAGAGGGAGAATTTGGCTACATATTCAGTTGGCCAGCTGTGAAAAAGTTACTTAGTTTATCTTTTCGTTTCCATTTTCACCTGCATACCTGAAACCTTTTCTAACATGCGCATATATTCTGACCGGTTGTCAGCTTGCAAGTAGGTGCGTTGGATTTCACGGCGTTAAAATGTGATTAATTTAGCAAAAGGTTCTCAAATTCACAAAAACATTCGTTACTTTCACATTGTCTTGTCGAAATGAACAAATTATGTCTCAAACTAAAGACATTGGATAATATCTGATTGTTGCAAATATTGACGGCTATCCAAGCTATGTGTATGGTTCAATGAAAAAAATTAGGCAAAATATCTGTATTTTATTTTTTCCATCCCAGGTAAAAACAATCACATTTGCATGACATGACCACAATCATTCGTGGTGTAGACGAAATATTTGGACAAAATGATCTGAAGTCGTATGACTGTCAGATCACGCCGTTCTATACACCCACCGCTACTGTAAGTTATCGCTTACCGAACAGCCAGAAATATGACGATAGATATGGCACCAAGAAGATAATGGTACCGTGTTCCATCATCCCAATAATTTAATGAGGATTATCACGTTTCAGAGAGAGTGGCTCCTGTGCCCACCCAGTGACCATCGCCATATTTTGGCGACGAACTATCTTCATCAGAAGTCTCACTCACCTAGTCCCTTTTTTCTCGAGATACATTTGGTCGTCACATTGCGGTGATGAGATTCCATAGTTATTGGCCTTTCGTGTGATGGATCCAGCATCGACGCAGTCTCACTGTGAAGCACACAGTAATGCAATTACGGCCCATCTCTTCGCACGACAGCTCAATCGGATTGGCATCTGGCATTTGGTTTTGGACAACATATGTGTCACATAACAACGCCACAGATTCAAACAGGATATAAGCGAGCAAGGCCTGTTACTTACCCCCACCCTATCCAAACCTCATAGTTGGTCAATAATGCCATTTTGGTTTTGTGTAGCTTTCTCAACCCTGTGATAGAAAGCTTTGAGTTAATCGTCCGTCATCAAAATATACACTGAATGAGATGCCGATAAAATGGGTGAGGTCATGCTTGAGCTATAATATAGATCCAAGAATAATATAAACTATTCTTGCAACACAATATTAATGGATGTCGTTACAAATATCTATTCGAATGAAACACGTGATCAGGAAGCATTTGAGGGCAAGTGTACATCACAGTGCAATAATGCATCTGAGTCATCTACAAAATGGTAGTGTCTACAACCATTCTCCAGTGACTCCGATTTGAATCCCATGGTTATTTGTACGAAGCGGTGGATTGTGCAGGGTTACAGCCAAAATATGACGATGGGTATCACCTACAAAACTGATGACAACATCATCAATAATATGTGAAGTTCAAAAGTTGAATGTCATAATCTTCTGTCATCATCTTTAAAGTGTGATGTGCTGTGTGAGTAGTATACAAAGAGTCGATAAAGTTAATAGCGCTTCACTGCGCATGCGCAGAACTTGTTTTGACGTCATAAGTGTCGATGTGCGCATGCGTGATGGATGGTGGTGGGAGGTGGGTACAAGATGGCGGCCTGGATGGATGGTGGTGGGAGGTGGGTACAAGATGGCGGCCTGGTTGGATGGTGGTGGGAGGTGGGTACAAGATGGCGGCATGTGTGTGTGTGGTGGGAGGTGGGTACAAGATGGCGGCCTGGTGGGATGGTGGTGGGAGGTGGGTACAAGATGGCGGCCTGTGATGGATGGTGGTGGGAGGTGGGTACAAGATGGCGGCCTGGTTGGATGGTGGTGGGGAGGTGGGTACAAGATGGCGGCATGTGGTGGTGGGAGGTGGGTACAAGATGGCGGCCTGTGTGTGTGTGTGGTGGGAGGTGGGTACAAGATGGCGGCCTGTGATGGATGGTGGTGGGAGGTGGGTACAAGATGGCGGCCTGTGGTGTGGTGGTGGGAGGTGGGTACAGATGGCGGCCTGTGGTGTGTGTGGTGGGAGGTGGGTACAAGATGGCGGCCTGTGTGTGGTGGGAGGTGGGTACAAGATGGCGGATTGTGTGTGTGGGTGGTGGGAGGTGGGTACAAGATGGCGGCCTGTGTGTGTGTGTGGTGGGAGGTGGGTACAAGATGGCGGCATGTGGATGGATGGTGGTGGGAGGTGGGTACAAGATGGCGGCCTGTGGATGGATGGTGGTGGGAGGTGGGTACAAGATGGCGGCCTGGTGGGATGGTGGTGGGAGGTGGGTACAAGATGGCGGATTGTAGAAAAACGTATAAAAGGAGTCGATTTTTAGGGAAAGGGGTGTATTCATTGCACTACTCTGCGTGGCACTGTGACTTACCTGACCTGACCTGACCTGCCTGCCTGCCTGCCTGCCTGCCTGCTTGCTTCACCTCTAGTCAGTCATCCAGTCTGCTTGCCTGTTTTGTATGAGCTGTGAACCTTTTACATTTTTCACTTTTACCAGTGCAAATTCACCAGACTTTTACACCGTAGCAGTTGCACATCAGCCTGAGCCCATAGTCATGGAGGCAGCCCAGCTAGCGAACTTTCGAAAGTACCGTGTTCGCCTCATTGATGAAATACAGCATGTGGCTGAACTATGTGATTTCCTTATGCAGGAAAACATAGTCTTGAAAGTGGGTGTCGAAGATATCATGGCGGAGAAAACCACTTCAGCACAAAACAGAGCTCTCATCGACTGTCTACTGCGCCGTGGCCCCTTTGCATTTCTAGTCTTGGTGGCGGGGTTGAAGATCACGGGAAATGACGAACTAGCAGATCTACTTGAAGCCGACGACGTTATACAAGATGATGATATCTTAGTGATGGATACCACCGAAGAGCGTACAGCTAGCAAACGTACGCACACTAGCCCAGAGAGTACACTTGCCAAACGCGCTGGACGACCCAAACGCCCTCGACTAACACCGTTAGAAATACCTGAGTCAGTGATTGAGGAGCCAGTAGTACCCCAGCAAGTGCCTGTGAAAGAAGAAGTGCAACTTCCTATGTCTGTGCAGGATATCAACAACCTTATCCAAGAGGCTTACCAGGCAGCCCACACGGACATTTGGGAGCTCTGAAAGACGAAGAAGTGCATTTTAATGCAGCGGGCTTTAACGACAGACCTGGTAGACATATTGCCATGAACCTAGACACCTGGCAAAAACTGGAGACCCTTGATTACGCCATCGATGCGGTTATTCGCGACCAGGGGAATGACGAAGCGAAATTTCATGTGGGTCAGGACATCTTTGTGAGTTGTGCCTATTTCAACGACCAGCTCCTGGTGCATATTCGAAAATGGCGAATGCGGTTAGATACGCAAGAGCTTGCTGCTTGTCCTCAGGGTGTCACCTTGAAATTAACGGCGTGGCGGAAGTTGCAGAGTCTCGCAAGTACAATTCGTCAAACTCTGGCCTACCAGGTGTCTCACTATATTTATCAGAAGTACATCGGCACAGTCCTGGATCTGATCAGACCTCAAATTCCACAGGACACTAGTGTACCCTCATACGCACTGATCACTGAGGCACTACAGGCTGTGCCCGAGACGCAAATTGCCCTGCCAGTGGTAGCTGCCTGCCCTCCCAAAATTCCACGTGAAGAGATTATTACGTACATCTACGTGCACCAGGGACGGAAAGATGATGATGAATTCAAACAAGTCTTGTTGACGAACTATTGAGAACAAGTGTTGAAAAAACATTTACCATACACATTTATTGATCTTGAGAGCGTATAATTGTATTAAAAATTCAGAGTTTTCTAACTGTTAATTGTATTAAAAAATTCAATACTCAGATATAATTGTATTAAATTCAATACCCTTGTGAATACGTTCATTCTATGTTAATAAAAATAGTAGAAAATTAAAAAAATGCTTAGTGTTCATTCTTTTTTCCTTTTTTTAATAGTAAAATAGCTCCAACACGTCTATTTCCATACCCTTCGGCCACCGCGCATGCGCAGAATGCCGATAGTTCAACCCCACACCCAGTCCATCAGATGCCCCTTCACATAAGCTTCACTTTGATACCTTACTCGACCCATTGGTCCATTAGAGGTTCTCCTAGCTCCAAAACGTCTATTTCCATACCCTTCGGCCGCCGCGCATGCGCAGAATCACCCTAATTCAACCCCACACCCAGTCCATTAGATGCCCCTTCACCTAAGCTTCAATTTGATACCTCACTCGACCCCATTGGTCCATTTTTAAAAAAAAAAAAAATAAAAAAAATGAATGTCGATATCCGAAAAGGGTATGAAAATAACAGAGCTCTCGTCCAATCAACACCCAGCCCATTAGATGC
>JAVTVY010049026.1:0-23321 GCA_036873755.1 Hanleya hanleyi | reverse complement strand
GATGACATCCCGGTTTGCCATCAGCAGAGTCTTCTCAAACCTTTGTGACACCCTAAAAGGATCGGCAATAGAAACATCCACCCAAACTGAACAAAAGTCCTCTGTTCTGAGAAGAAGAAGCCCGCTGCCAACTCAGAATAAATATTTCAGGATACCGTTCAATAAGAAGACCGCAACAACTGAAGGAACATTTTTATAAAACCACTCGATAAGAAGGTCACTGCTGACTGAGGCGAAAGATTTTATGATTTGCCATGCACAGTTTTCAGTCAGTCAGGAGATTTTCCCATATACAATAATGGCAATAACTCAGACAATTCTCCTGTTCTCTTACATGAACCATCGACCATGACATGACACTTCGGAAGAAGAAACAGGAAATGGCATTCACTCTACCTACAACGGGACAACTCATTGTGGCATGGTCATCTACTATGAGATTGATCAGAAATATTAAACTGACATGAGTGACCCAGCAGGAATTTCACAGAAAGCATTGTAAATGAGTGATAGATTCCAGTGATAGACATAAGAATGATCTCCCATGATCCCCTGCATGAAGGAATGACCACTTTACCAAAATATTTTCACCTTCTGATGACACTTCTTACAACCAAAAACACAAGACTGAATTTGAATTTGACGAGATAATGACACGTGATCTCTGAATCAATCAACCTGAGAAGACACTAGCTCTGGTATAGCCTTGTTCTATACTACGTGAGAACAACGCTATGGCTGCAAACCAATCACCAGATCGAGTTGTTGGGAAAGTGCCGTACGGGCAATATTGGCCGAACCAATTGACCATAACCAATAAAATAATTCGATTCTATGTCCACTTACCTTTCATAAAACACCTTGTTTATCAGCGACGGTCCATTTTTAGTTTTGCAAGACGTCTAAACTCGGACGAGGGGGGGTAAAACTGTCCTCATCGCCGTTTTGCGTGTAGTGTTTATCGCGAGTTGTTGTGGCGCGTAATTAGCGTTCTGATCTATGTAAAGATGGCGGCGATGTGGACAGTTTTACCTCCCTCGTCCGAGTTTAGATCTCTTGCCAAGCTAAAAACGAACATTCACTCATAAACAAGGTGTTTTATGAAAGGTAAGTGGACATAGAATCGAATTATTTTATTGGTTATGGTCAATTAGTTCGGCAAATATTGCCCGTAAGGCACTTTCTCAACAACTCGATCTGCTGATTGGTTTGCAGCCATAGCGTTGTTCTCACGTAGTATGGAACAAGGCTATACCAGAGCTAAGAAGACATCTACATGTATCTCTGTTATGGGAATTCAGGATGCCATTTCCCATTTAAACCGTTATAAAGCTCCGGATATCCCGTTGTGACAACAGGAGCACATACAGTTGGCTGGCCAAACTTATTAAGTTCTTCCTCTACTACTGAATGCCATAATGGCCTACAGCTGTTTTCCAGTTGAGATGAAGACCAGCATTCTCACTCCAATCATCAAGAAAAGAGGTAGAACACAACAAGCAACCAACTAACAGGGTATTACTGTTACTTCCTTAGCCAAGACCACTTCTATGATCTGCAGCCTGCAAAGAGCGTGATGCTGACAAGGCTCGTCCCGCTGTAAAGGACACCATAAAGAAAGCCAGGAGAACCATGTACTCATTGAAGGACTCTGGTCTACATGGGATCAATGGCCTTAATCCAGTCAGCTATCTTCACCTGTTAGACACATATGTTCTCCCCATCTTGTTACATGGTGTTGACACACTTCTTCTGAACCAGACAGACATATACAACTGATGGAGTCTTGTTACAGAAAAGCAATGAAGGAGGGATTCACTGAACTGAACTGAACATGGCGGCCACCTTTTGTGTGTGGGTGCGGGTGTGTGTGTGTTTACATTTATTATTAAGCAAACCTTGTTTCTTTCTTCATTATTTTCTTTTCTGAAAGGCAGGTTATCAACGACATCGAAATGATCATCTTAGCCACCGGAGATTTTTTCTGGAAGTTTGAAAAATCAATAAAACACGTTTTCGTCTTTTCAATTTTTGCGAAAATTCTACCGATCACGAAAGCTCAAAGCCTTGACCATATCTTGATGGATATTTTCCGAAACACATTAATTGGCGAGATAAATGAGCAAAAAAAAAAAAAATAAAAAAAAAATAAAAGAAAACAAGCACATTTTTCCTACGAAGTAGGATCTCATTTGCAAATTGTCCGGTAATGAGTGAGTGAGTCAGTCAGTCCATCCGAATTCTTTCTCCGGCAAAATGAGGAGAACTGTTGAAATTAGAACCTTGATTTTTGGCAAGAACGTGCATTAGGGAATTGTTACCAGCAAGTTCTGAGCTGACCTACTTCTGATGAAAATTTGACCTACTTAGGTGACCTATAAACCTCGAAATTGGCAAAAACATGTCCTAAATGCGTCCTAACCATGGAAATGCGCTTAATTAGGTCAATGTCAGTGTGACCTTACCTAATTGGGTCAAGGTCAATGTGACCTACTTTCTGACCCAATTTCTGACCTAATTAGGTGACCCAGAAACCTCGAAATTGGCAAAAACATGTCCGAATGCGTCCTACGACCATGGACCATGGTGAGTCTTAGGTCAAGGTACACACTTAAATCATATCAAACCATACTTCGTAGGTCCTGTGGCGTTAGTCACACTGCCATGTTTCGAGAAATGTTCAGTTTGTACCTTTGGCTGAAATTCTTCCGGGCAAAGGAGTGGATTCGGACACGCTAAAAATAACCGATAAAGATATTTCGTGGTGGCCGATCCCATTTATTACCTGCATAATGTCGATATCAGATGGTTATGCTGGAAAAAACCACAAATTTTCGAAATCATGAAGCCACATACCAAATTCAAGGCAACTATAACATTTCATGATAACAAGAGTTAGCCGATGATCTCCCTTCGACTCATTTTTTCGAATTTACTCTTAGGTCTTGAAATTCCCCGAAATGAGCCGAAAATGACCCTAGCAGGTTTACTTAATTAGCACCCAGGTGTCCGAATACGCCTGACAGAAGGCATGTTTTCGCCCGATGTCGCATAATTAGTGCTTGTCCTAGATGACCCCAACACCTGGAGTGAATTCGGACGATTTTAGACTCAGGAGAAGGTAGGGCAAAACGGACACCCGGGTGTCCGAATACGCCTGACAGAAGGCATGTTTTCGCCCGATGTCGCATAATTAGTGCTTGTCCTAGATGACCCCAACACCTGGAGTGAATTCGGACGATTTTAGACTCAGGAGAAGGTAGGGCAAAACGGAACCCCTAACTTTGAGCGCTCCCTTGTACTCCATATAGTATGGCCATGATATGCCAACAGGTGGATTTTTTAAAGGTACAAACTCAGTATTTAAAATTAAGCCGACAATTTATCTGTTTATCCAGTTACTTTTTAGTTTATAGGGCAAACAAAATTTTTGATTGATGATCCGTTTTTTCTCCACTGGTAGGAACAAAACGGAACGCCATGTGGGGCACCATGGACCACCTGTTTCTGTTTCGCCCCTAAGATGGACAGGATAGATGCATATATATATTTGCCAGTGGGTCGAAAAGTCGGTGGAAAATGAAAAAAAGTGTTGAATATGCGTCCTAGTCATTTTAACGGTCCAAAACAGTTATATTTTATTATTTATATCCTGCGAGTTTGAATAATATTTGTATTTCAGAGCAGTTATTATATTCTATCCTTAAACCGATTAATGGGCAACACATCTGATAAAATTTGACAAAACAATTTGTATTTTTGTAAATTGAAAAAACTCCAACACAGTTCACTTGATCATGAACATGTGCAAGAAATTGGTATGAATTTAATCTACGGATCGGCCATAAGGGGCAAAACGGAACTTCACTCTATTATGCTCCGCTAGGGATGGTTCTATTTTGCCCTGATCGATTTTCAACTTCTGGGGTAAGACATAAAAATAGAATGTTGCAGTATTTTTTTTTTTATACTTCTAACCTGAGATGTTGGTGTATCAGGCATTAGGAAAACATTTGTTGTCCGGATACTCGGTATGGAACAATGTTTTCCGGTGTCGCCGAATAAGGCATCTATAAGATCAGAAGGGCTATATTTTATTTGTCTGTCTTGATTTTGTCGCTGTTGCTGACTCCCCAAACTTTAAAAAAACATATTTTGGCATACAAGACCTAAGACCATGATTTCACTAATTATAGCCAGGTATTGGCAACGAATTAATCCATGAATGTTCCGTTTTGCTCCGTAGTTCTTTTTTGCCCCTCCTTCCCCTAATTGGCTTAATTACTCACCCGATATGGACTAAATTTCAAGAGCTTATGCGTGGAACATCAGTAAATATCTGTTCCAGATATGATCACATTCTGCAGAAAAATGAAATGTGTGTATGAGCAAAACCTTCAAATCCGTCCGTACACCCCAATTTACGGTACATTAGGGCTGCTTCCATTTATTTTTCTATGCTTATATATGAAGTTTGACTTTTTTTTTTTTTTTTTTCTCTCAACATTTTTCTTGATACTTGAATAAGATAGCCAAATGTGCTTGCCAAAAGATAGCCAGCGGATGAATGTCGAAAGTTCTTTCAGATGGACAAGCTCAACGTACGCCCGCGTAGTGTGGTCACATCCCAGCGCTAGTTTAACGACCGGTTCACGTGACTCCATCGGCACTGAACAAAATGGCAGCGGTCAATCATTTTTTTTCAAAAATTTGCGCGAGACAACCACTGTTGGTCGCATCAGGTTTGCAATATCTGAAGTGTTGTAGCAAGCAGCAAACATGTGCTTATTCGAACACACCGGCGCAGGAGAGCAGTGCACACCACTCCATCAAGGAGGATTTGATATATACAGAAGAACACTTGGCTTTGAGACGGTCATTGAATAAGGTGCATTATCCAAGCGCCAGTTTCCGACATACAACGGTGTTACAGTCTATGATCCCATCTAAAAGTTTCAGATCGATTCTGAGAATAGGACAACGAAAGCTCTAAATCCAACTTTTTTCATTCATGTTAGTTGTTCAGTGTCTCCTCTCTGCATAGCGGCTGATAGATTGTACAAAATTATATATATCGCAGACGACAGCACTATTTGCATTCTGGGTGGTCAAAGTGTATAGACATGCACGTGTATACTAAATAATATGCAACTGGTGACTGACTAGAAGCTTTTCCAATTTGACTGACCTTTGCCTATTTTATCAAGGTCAAATTCTAGTTATTGCAGTATCCGATATCTCGTGGGATCTTAGTCAAGTAACATGACTCTGATTTTATTAACAGAGTCATGCCGTACGATCAAAGGCATTTCACGGACGAAAATTAAATGTCAGAAAGCTGACCAGAAATTCACATACACACATCCCTAAATCCGACTGTGATAATGTTTGGTCCATCCGGGTTCGTGATACACAAAAAATAGCAGCCAGAAACACTTACTTGCATTCCAAATACAGCTGAGAAAATCCCAGTCAAGAAATGTAAACATCTCCACCATATTGGTACAGGGGCTTTTCCAAAAACTATATCCACCCCCTCACCTAAGGACCATTTTCCCCACAAACAATTTAGTTGAAATTCTGTTTATTCATTTTTGGTACTTGATAATGTGAAATTCAAGACAGGTGCTGATGGAAATATAAAGGCCTATGTATTTTGATTTAAAATTACAAAATCTCCGGGGTAATAACGGACCATTCAATAGGAGGGTGGGTGTAATTTTTGGAAAAGCCCTTGTACCAACATGGTGGAGATGTTTACATTTCTTGACTGGGATTTTCTCAGCTGTTTTTGGAATGCAAGTAAGTGTTTCTGGCTGCTATTTTTGGTGTATCGCGAATCCGGATGGACCCTACATTATGACAGTGGGACTTAATGATGTGTGAATGTGAATGTCTGGTCTGCTTTCTGACGATTTGTTTTCGTCAGTGAAGCACCGTGGATCGTACGGCATGACTGATAATAAAATCAGAGTCATGTTACTTGACTAGTGGGATCTTGGCTTTCGACTCTTTAAATTGGCAGTATCGTACATATGCAACTGGTGATTAATTCAGGCCTACAAGTGCCTCCTATTCTTCTTATATTTTTTAGTCATTCCTATATTTTCCTATATTTTACTCAAAACCTATATTTCCTATATTTTGACTTTTTCTCATGAAAACTTTCACCAATGCTTTGAAATGAGTCAAATTGGCATGAGGAAATACATTGCATAGAAACAAAATCTCTTTGTTTAACCAAGCAGCAGAACAGGTCTCCTCAATCACCACCACTATGACCACATTCAGTGGGAATCATTTGATTAAACACCAAAAAACTACAAAGTTTGGAACATACACTGTAGTAGTTACCTGTCTTACACTTCTTTATTTCCTATATTTTATTAAGAAAATTCCTATATTTCTCCTATATATTGGCAAATTTACTCCTATATTTTATCCTATAGTTTCACTGTGAGCCACTTGCAGGCCTGTTAATTGGAAGCCTATTGCTGTGGACCGACCTTGACCTTTTGCATCAAGTTCAAAGTGCATGGGATTTTTTTTGGGTGGGGGAGGGGGATTTCTCAGTTCCACAGTATATGGTTGGTGGTATACAGAAAGATGATAAACAACCAACATGCCCAATTATAAGAAGCGCTAATGAAGATACATGCCATATTACAGAATCCCCATTTCTTTACATAATTCAGAATAATTAACATCATGTTTTTCAATAAATTTCTTGGAAGGCAGAGAGGCCTACACACCAGATTAGAATGATGTGGAATTTTTCATTGATATCAGTTCAGTATGTGCCGTCAATAACCATGTTGCTCATTGTTTATTTCTTGCAGATTATAGAAAAGGACATTAATCCATATGTGGACAAATGGGAAGAAGAAAGAAATTTTCCTGCCCATACAGTATTCAAGAAGCTTGGAGAAGGAGGGTTTCTGGGAGTTAGCAAACCTACAGGTCTAGCTCGTACATTTTATTCCAAAAGACTGTATTGAAAGTTTTTCATTTACAATGTACATGAGCTAGATACAGAGATGTGGAATAGACATTTTGTATTATAAATATCTATTAACCATGTTAACATTGATACAGTGCGTCCTGCAAGTAGTCATTAGTACTGGAACCAGAAAAATGTCATAATTATGAACTGGGACTTATGTATAAGCTTACTCAGACCACCAGACTGACTCGAGACTAGACGTTCTGACAATATGTGACTGATTTGAACTACATGTAGGACTGCCCACACAATTCATCTCAGCAATTGCCGAGGTAAATGCCATGGCATAATCAGTTCACCTCAGCAATATTTAACATGGTGTTAGAAATTATTTTAATATGACATTATTTTTGCCGAGGTGACTTTGAATTGTGTGGGCTGCTGAATTTTGGGTCATGGGTCAGCACTAGTGTGATTCTGTGACTGATTATTGGGTCATGGGTCAGGACTAGTGTGAGATTCTGTGACTGATTATTGGGTCATGGGTCAGGACTAGCGTGATACTGTGACTGATTATTGGGTCATGGGTCAGGACTAGTGTCATCCTGTGACTGATTATTGGGTCATGGGTCAGGACTAGTGTCATCCTGTGACTGATTATTGGGTCATGGGTCAGGACTAGTGTCATCCTGTGACTGATTATTGGTTCATGGGTCAGGACTACTGTGACCCTGTGACTGATTATTGGGTCATGGGTTAGAACTAGTGTGATCCTGTGACTTATTATTGGGTCAGGCCTAAATTAAAAAGGTGTTTGTTTGGGGTAACCCGACCGACCCAACAATATCCCCGCGACTCAAAAGTTTTTAAGAAATATTTTTTTGGAATTTTTTTGTTCCCCAAAATCTGTCGAAGAAAATCGAATGTTTATAGTTCGAAAACTCGTGGGAACAGCTTCGCTAATTTCCCGGGCTGAGTGGCAATCGGGAGCCCTCAAAATTTTTAACATAGCAAAGCCACATGAGTGCATGGTTAAAAATGGCGGCCCAGTGGTGTTGCGTTTTTGCCAGGAAAAAGAACCGTAAATGGCCACTGTGCAAATAAATGAGAAAGGAAGATTCAACTAGGGTTGCCAATTGGATGAACTCTTTAAGCACGTTTGCCGTACGGTTTAGTTAACCAGGATAAATATTTGTCTCTTTGTTGATCGATGTACGACCATCGCGGAAGGAGAAATGAAAATTTCGAGACGGCAGTGGCCGGTGGAAGTGACAACAGGTGATCTGTGATAAAGTTTTTTCGTGAATATATTATTTATCATCCGTTGTCGATTTCATACCGAGTTACGTCGAGAGAAGTCATATCTATTGGCTATAATCCCCAGAAATATGGAAGGAAGAGAGGTAGCTGTCTATGCAAAGACGGCAACGTGGAGCCAACGTTATGTCGAACAACAACAACTCAACGAAAAGTTACGCTTCTCGGTTGTTCTTGAGGCATCCTTGCCATGATATTTTGGGATAAATTTCTGCTGCATTATAGGGCATACATATTTAGCAGTTAAACCCAAAATGCAGTACCATTTTTTGTCATTAAGTACGAGGAATACCTGATTCATAAATTATTACTTTTTGGAACTATTGCCTGTCTCGCATGGCGATGGGATGGAATTTTCGGCAATATATGTTCTCCTCAGAGAAGTGAAATTTCCCACAGTATCTATACTTGATTTGTGCATTTTTATTCTGAAATTTGAAGGAAATCTGTTCAGAACCGAAGAAAATCTTCAATACCTTGCATGTTATTTTCAGAGCAGAATGTTTTCTTGCAATGTTGTATCATTGTAGGCGCTATGAAAATCACGTGTGAGGTATTGGTAAAATTTCAGAATAAAAATGCACAAATAACATAGATACTGTGAAGAATTTCAATGCTTTGAGATAAACTGGCTCCGATATTTCACGAAAATCCCATCTAATCGTAATTTGAGACAGACAGTAAACTGTCTGCCCAATAAAAAAATGAAAAATAAAATAAAATAAATTTTCGACCGACCGACCCATTCTCACTGACCAGGGTCTGTTACCCCAAACAAACACCTTTTTAATTTAGGCCTCATGGGTCAGGACTAGTGTGATCCTGTGACTTATTATTGGGTCGTAGGTCAGGACTAGTGTGATCCTGTGACTTATTATTGGGTCATGGGTCAGTACTAGCGTGATCCTGTGACTGATTATTGGGTCATGGGTCAGGACTAGTGTGATCCTGTGACTGATTTTTGGGTTACGGGTCAGGACTAGTGTGACCTTGTGACTGATTATGGGGTTATGTTTCAGGACTTAGTGTGACCTTTTGACTGACTATGGGGTTACGAGTCAGAATTACTATGGCAGTATGACTCTCGGGTTATGAACAGGACTACAGAGACTGACAGATAATGGGGTTGGTCAGCTGTGACACTGTGACTGGAATATGAAACTGGATCACTGAACCCTGTGACTGAGAGTAGGGTCATGCTTCCGGATAGTCCAATATTGCGACGGTTTGACCTTGCTGACTGATACCAGGGTCACAGCTTTTGACCTAATGTGACGGGTGACTTGTAAGTGGGTCATGAGTTGTGATTGATGAATCTGACCTGTTAGATGATCATGGTAAACTTCATGGTGAAGCCATGATTATTGACTATGGTGGAACATGGTTTGACCCTGGTTAAACCATGGTCAAACCATGGTTGATATATGGCACCACAGTCAAATCCTGGTTGGCCTTGGTCAAGAAACTACATGGTTATTCATGGTCAGACTGACAACAGATGGTTGACCATAGTCCTAATATTGTTGACCATGGTCCGTGCTTCAAAGTGGGCATTAAAAATAGGTTGAACCTCTGTTTCTGACAATCAGTCATCTGGATTAAGATCGTGCACTGTCTAGGTAATATACAGGATCTGATCCACGCCGTTTTTGAACCCGTTATGAATTTGGGCGCCCAAATGAAAAAAAAAAAAAAAGACTTTTTTTTTTTTTAAATTTATTTTTTAGCAAATTTCCTCTCTGAACAGGCTGAAACCTATTTAATGCAATACTATTGCAAAATATTAAGTTATCAGGCTGTAATTAGACCATTTAATACTCCCACAGCTTCCATGGGCTTCGCCAGTCCCACATTGCGGCCTATTTCACTATAAATTATCACAGTCTGCACCATGTAAGGGTGCCCAAACTAGAAGTCTAGATCAGGCCCTGATATACATGCATGGATAGAAGTGGGTGACGGTGACCATGAATCCATCAACCTGTAAGGGCTGTAGTATGGACCTATAGGCTAATGGATATTATGAGATATGGTTCCAGGAATGACTATTCATGCTATTGGTTACCCATCAGGTTACATTGCTATCAAATTGTACTTTTCAGCTTATGGTGGTATGGGTCTGGACTACTCGTACAGTGTGGCTGTTGCAGAAGAGATGGGGAATATCAATTGTGTGGGTGTGCCTACAGCCATTGGGGTACAGACAGATATGGCTACTCCAGCTTTAGCAAGGTACCAGTACATGATGTTAAAAATTGTTAAAAGTATCTTCCATGTAATATCCTTTCACTTTATAATGTTGAAGAACTCAGCCAGTCTGAATTTGAGTCAGCATAGCTTTCATTGAAAGGGCACCAATTGCAATCATTTTAAAATTATTCCTTACAATACATGCATAATTTTGATAAACTTTGTGGTTTTTAATAGAAAATTAATCATGTCTATAGAATTAGATATATTGTACATGTGGTATAATTAGTTAGCTGCACTCGTCACAGCATAGGATGTAGATTTCTACACACCTCAGCTCGGCCACCCTAGTTAGCTCGGGGGTAATGCAAGCTTTAAATGACCCTTGACAGAGGATGCTTCTATATACAAAGGGCCGGGGGATTGGCAATTATAGGCTAGAACCGGAATTCATATTGCACATTTGAAGATAGCCACATTCTTCCGTGGCAGATATTCTGTCTCATGGCCTACATGTAATCGTTTTCTTACTTATAACGTGTTAATTGTACATGTCATTGCTGCTATGTTGACAGATTTGGCAGCGATAAGTTGAAGCGTGAGTTTCTGGCCCCTGCTATATCAGGTGATATGGTGAGCTGTATTGGAGTGAGTGAGTCAGGATCAGGCTCAGATGTAGCCAGTAAGTTAATAATGACATCTCATTCTCTTCTGATTTTGTTTGTGGGAGAGCGATTAAGACTTAGCGCAGTGATTCAAATACACCTCAGTCTATCTGAATTGTTTGAAACTAATACAAGAGTGACTAATCACTCTCCTGATTTTGTTTGTGGGAGAGTGATTAGGAATTAGGGGAGTGATTCAAGTGTCATTCAATACAAATTGCTTTCTTTGATGAGGAGTTATTTTCACTCTGATAGAAGTGAATCACTCTCAGATAAAATGATAATTATGTCTTAACATTTTCACAAATATGCATGCTGAGCTACCATATTTTATGACAGGGTTTTGATGAGGTTTATTTTCACTCTGCCAGAAGTGAAACTTGCACCTTGTATGTGCTTGTAATGCAGAGATCATAGTATCAGACAGTCAAGCAGTTGGTTATTTACCAGCTGGTGGTCCTAATTCATATTAACTCTGGAATTTCCTGGATTTCAACTTCTTCTGTATTAAACACGACGTTTCTTTAAGTCTGCCCTTAGCATTCTCAACTCTAACACTTGAGAATGCTAAGGGCAGACTTAGCGAAACGTCGTGTTTAATAAAGAAGAAGTTGAAATCCAGGAAATTCCAGTGTTCATACTTGTACTACTTCTATACGTCAAACCGAATGACACTTCAAAATGTCATTCAAAAGTTACTAATTCATATTGGCGTGCATGCTCGCGAAAGTTTACCTGCCAGAAAAGTAGGTACTGTGAACAAATTTCATCATCTATTACAATATTAGTGATCAGATGTTAAAAACAGATGTTAGGCTCGCAAAGTGCGATCAAGATTTAAGATTTTTTACCCTGATTAGTAACAGATCTAAACTCTATTTTGGCATGCTTTCCTTGCTGATTTCCCCAGCTTTTATGACACTGGAGAGCATCAGGCACTCAAATCAGGAAATTTCGAGGAATTCTCATCTTTTCATATAAGCCCTTGTTCATCTTGTGCCCAGGTATAAAGACTACAGCTGTAAAGAAGGGTGGTGACTTTATTATCAATGGCAGTAAGATGTGGATAACTAACGGGGCCCAGGCTGACTGGATGTGTCTGTTAGCTAACACTGGTCAAGGTGCTGCACACCAGAACAAGTCTCTCATCTGTCTCCCAATGAATCTACCAGGTGACGTATATATTACCCATATCATCAGGAGAAATCAATGGGATATCCTAGTTCGATACTACCATTCAATTTCACGTAACCAGAATGGCAACTAGCTTACTATCCTCTGTTACATCATTTACATCATTTATTAAGGTGGAGATAACTACATTTCCAGTGTTTCATATGAAGATGTACTGTTATACACAATAGAAAAATAACATGAAAACTTGGATCATCACATCACCTTATGAGATAGATTCCCAGCAACAAACCACACTGTGATCGTCTAGTGGTTAGAGCATCCTACTCGCAAGCGGAAGGTCCTTGGATCAATCTCGGTTCAAGTCATACTCAAGACTTTTCTTGCTTGGCACTGAGCATCAAGAGGATAGATCAAGGTCTGGTTGACTCAGGGTCAGGATGCTGTTACTGGGTGAAGTATCATGTCTGCCTGCAGCATGGTGCTTCATTGAGGCAGCGTTGATTATTGGGACCACTAAGTCGCATGTAGGGACACTCACGTGATATGACAAAACATTGTTGAAAGTAACGTTAAATCCTATTCACTCACTCATAAGTCATTGTATTAGTAATGCAATGTGATTCTATATATCATTATGATTATAGTAGACAGCTCAAAGTTGTCGGGGCTTTTTTGGAAATTTGTCCGGTACTAAAAGAGCTTCCCTGGTGAAAATACAAGAATTTTGATTTTAACTTGTGGAGAGAATTGAAATGATTTGAGTTGATAAGGATAGGTTGCAATAATTGTACAGTTGAAAGTTGATCTATCCACAGGACACCAGATCAAGTTGTCCATGAAACAACTACAATCACCCATTATGCTTATAGTAATGTAATTTTGCAACAACCCTGTATAAACACATTTGGTTGGTGAAATTTGCCTTTTGTTTAACTTGTATTGTAGGACACAGAAGCTGCTCCTGACCATGGAACATTTTCCACTCAAGGTTATTAGTATACATGTATCATGTGCAAACCCCAAACAAACTGGTACTTGCCAAGTATATTTCAGGAGTGTTGCCAAAATAGGCCTATGTCACTCTTCTGTAGAAGATCCTTACAATGACATAAATTGTCTCCATGGCAATTGGTTCTTGTGTTACAACAAGATTTACAGACAGACATTGCAGATTTAATGCTATAGATAGATAATGATTGATTATCACGTTCTGTTGCCATAGTGCAGACATTTACCACACTATGAAGAAGCTTGGACAATTACAGCTGGACCTAGAATGAATCCTTCCAGATATAAGCTTTCATTGCTGCAGTTTCTTCGATCAAATTATCAGATTACCATATTACCAAAGAGGGACTTCGTTCTTTTCTTTTTCAACAGAATTCAGTAAATATTATTACCTGTAGTTTTAATTGACCTGTATTGCTTTTGTTCATCAGGAGTTACAGTGGCCAGGAAGATAGACAAGCTTGGGCTGCACTGTTCAGACACGACAGAGATATTCTTTGAGGATGTTATAGTTCCTGTAAGCCATTTAATAGGGGATGAGAACATGGGATTTACATACCAGATGATACAGTTCCAAGAAGAAAGACTCTTTGCTGCTGCGGCATGTACGTAAAGGTTTACCTCTCAGCACTTTCCATACATTAGCAAGTTTCCGATTGTGTATCTTGTTGAACAATTTGCATAAAATTTTTGATATACATTCACATTTAATCCCCCTCCCCCCCCCCCCATCACCTGATCACCACTTTTCAGATACAAAATTCAACTTATTTATAGAGGGTCATCCTTTCAACCTCAATGGCTGCTTAGCCGAGTCCATCTTAATCAGTTGCCACCAGAAGAATCAAACATTAGAGAATTTGAGTTAATCAGTTTTGCGGTATCGGATTCAGCTGAAAATCTATCATGTATTGACATGATTGAGAACATGATGATGTTCTATCAATCTATCAATAGCTATCACCTGTATTGACATGATTGAGAACATGATGAAGTTCTATCAATCTATCAATAGCTATCATCTGTATTGACATGATTGAGAACATGATGATGTTCTATCAATCTATCAGTAGCTATCACCTGTATTGACATGATTGAGAACATGATGAAGTTCTATCAATCTATCAATAGCTATCATCTGTATTGACAGGATTGAGAACATGATGATGTTCTATCAATAGCTATAACCTGTATTGACATGATTGAGAACATGAAGTTCTATCAATCTATCAATAGCTATCATCTGTATTGACATAATTGAGAACATGATGATGTTCTATCAATCTATCAGTAGCTATCACCTGTATTGGCATGATTGAGAACATGATGTTCTATCAATAGCTATCACCTGTATTGACATGATTGAGAATATGATGAAGTTCTATCAATCTATCAATAGCTATCATCTGTATTGACATGATTGAGAACATGATGATGTTCTATCAATCTATCAATAGCTATCACCTGTATCATGTTCTCAACAATCTATCACCTGTATTGACATGATTGAGAACATGATGATGTTCTATCAATCTATCAATAGCTATCACCTGTATTGACATGATTGAGAACATGATGATGTTCTATCAATCTATCAATAGTTATCACCTGTATTGACATTATTGAGAACATGATGATGTTCTATCAATCTATCAATAGCTATCACCTGTATTGACATTATTGAGAACATGATGATGTTTTATCAATCTATCATCTGTATTGACATAATTGAGAACATGATGATGTTCTATCAATCTATCAATAGTTATCACTGGTATTGACATGATTGAGAACATGATGATGTTCTATCAATCTATCAATAGCTATCATCTGTATTGACATGATTGAGAACATGATGATGTTCTATCAATAGCTATCACCTGTATTGACATGATTGAGAACATGATGAAGTTCTATCAATCTATCAATAGCTATCATCTGTATTGACATAATTGAGAACATGATGATGTTCTATCAATCTATCAGTAGCTATCACCTGTATTGACATGATTGGGAACATGATGAAGTTCTATCAATCTATCAATAGCTATCACCTGTATTGACATGATTGAGAACATGATGATGTTCTATCAGTAGCTATCACCTGTATTGACATGATTGAGAACATGATGATGTTCTATCAGTAGCTATCACCTGTATTGACATGATTGAGAACATGATGATGTTCTATCATCAGCCCTCACAATTAGGAAAATTCTCCACGGCAAAAAAATTGCTGAGGAGAAATCAATTGGCCACGGCAAAAAAGGGCTTCACCACGGCATTTTTTTTTTTTGCAGTAGATCTAGTTTTGACTACGATAATTAAATGACTTGCCCAGGATGTTTGCTGGAATTCACAGATTTTCCACTACAATTGGATGCATTCATTTTTGTCATATCAGAAGTTCATAAAATACAGATGAACTTCTGGTCATATGTACTGACCATTGAGCAAAAATTCAAAAGTTTTTTGTTTGGGGTAACATAACCTTGCTACAAACCATGCGTTGGTAGGTCAATTTTTAGTTTTATTATTCTAATTTTAGTTCTCAATTGAACTTTTTCATGATCACATACCTGGTGACATTATTGCTTCATGGGAGTAGAGACATAAGATGTGCGAAACAGAGAAAATATTACCATTTGTGTGGATTTGAGTTTTCCTGGTTAACAGATATAACTTCAATATAAGATAGTTTCAGGAATACCCTATATTTCTTAGATGAATTAAAAAAAAGGTAAAATAAAAAAAACCCTAAAGTTATAGGTGGGGGCCTGTAGGGTTAATCAAACAAACAATATTTTAAGTTTTGCATTGGCTTCTTTGCAAACAAGAATGAAAAAAAAAAAAAAAAAAAAAAGAATGAATAAAAACTCTGATTTTCCTAACTCCTTCTGGTAAAGTTTTTGTATTCCGCCTCCAGAATGTTCAGCACATCCAACGACAGCTTAATATTATTGCCGCTTCTTGGTGTGCCGCGAACTTGCCCATATAGTCGGCCGGAGGCATTCCAGTTTTTTATTACCTCAGCCGGTTCCAGCTATCCATTTATCCGATACGGCGATAGTGACCAAGCCACGTGGTCGTAACATGTTGGCCGATCTTGCACGGCTCAAAAAGTAAAGAAAATTTGAAGCACAGTTTCCACCATTGTCCGCCAGTTCAGGCTTTATGCACAACCTCAAATTTCACCACTTCGTCAGCATCGTCATGCTCTCGTACGATGGCAAAGCAAAACAAATTGTCACTGTCAAAACTTTTAAATACCGCTGTGCAGGAGAATGGTCATTGTAGGGGCTTACGTGGAGTACGGTAACCCCAAATGTCGGGCAAATTATATTCCGGGTAATGTATGAAAACATGGAGTATATAAGATATTTAGTGCCAGCTGTAATTAATTAATTTAAGATTACTAATCAGTTCACTATTTCAGGTTGCCGTGCCATTCATAATACAATAATACATAATCCTAACTGTACGTGAATTTCCCTTCATCGTAACCCTCACCATTCCCTAGAGCACTCTCCTCATATGCGGTCGCCTGTGCTATTGCGACAACGAAGAAACGCCAGTGGAGAAATGCCCTGCATGCTGGAGAGTGACAGACATCCAATTGAAGATCTGTGCTTTCTAGATCGGGAATGATCGGCTGTCTGTCAGTTCTTGGAAAAGTGCATTTTGCCGACCGATGTCTCCAAATTATGCAATCAAACAACCACAGCACCAGTAGCTGTCTCGTTTATTAAAACCAAATTTATTAGCAAGAAAAGCCAGTTCAAGGAGACGTATTTTACCATCGACCGTATGTTGTTTACTGACAACAACAACAACCACATCACTTTACGACCCACGGCAAAAAAACTGCCGACGCGAAGTGATTTTACCCCAGCATTTACCACGGCAATTGCCGTTTGCCGTGGCTAATTGCGAGGGCTGTATCATTCTATCAGTAGCTATCACCTGTATTGACATAATTGAGAACATGATGATGTTCTATCAATCTACCAATAGCTATCATCTGTATTGACATAATTGAGAACATGATGATGTTCTATCAATCTATCAATAGTTATCACCGGTATTGACATGATTGAGAACATGATGATGTTCTATCAATAGCTATCATCTGTATTGACATGATTGAGAACATGATGATGTTCTATCAATCTATCAATAGCTATCATCTGTATTGACATAATTGAGAACATGATGAAGTTCTATCAATAGCTATCATCTGTATTGACATAATTGAGAACATGATGATGTTCTATCAATCTATCAATAGTTATCACCGGTATTGACATGATTGAGAACATGATGATGTTCTATCAATAGCTATCATCTGTATTGACATAATTGAGAACATGATGATGTTCTATCAATCTATCAATAGCTATCATCTGTATTGACATGATTGAGAACATGATGAAGTTCTATCAATCTATCAATAGCTATCATCTGTATTGACATGATTGAGAACATGATGATGTTCTATCAATCTATCAATAGCTATCATCTGTATCGACATAATTGAGAACATGATGATGTTCTATCAATCTATCAATAGTTATCACCGGTATTGACATGATTGAGAACATGATGATGTTCTATCAAGCTATCAATAGCTTTCACCTGTATTAACATGATTGAGAACATGATGATGTTCTATCAATCTATCAATAGCTTTCACCTGTATTGACATGATTGAGAACATGATGTTCTATCAATCTATCAATAGCTATCATCTGTATTGACATAATTGAGAACATGATGATGTTCTATCAATCTATCAATAGCTATCACCTGTATTGACATGATTGAGAATATGATGTTCTATCAATCTATCAATAGCTTTCACCTGTATTGACATGATTGAGAACATGATGATGTTCTATCAATCTATCAATAGCTTTCACCTGTATTGACATGATTGAGAACATGATGATATTTCTTATCCCATATTCTATGTAGGTCTTGTTCCGCTGGAGAAAATTATCCAGCAAACAGCAGAGTATACAAAGTCCAGGATGATATTTGGTCAACCCCTCCTTAATAACCAGACTGTACACTTCAAGCTGGCAGAACTGGAGACGGAGGTAGAAAGTCTACGCTCTCTTCTGTACAGAGCTGTTGGTAAGTTGTGCACACCCTAGGTCATGGACAGAATTAAGGAAATCCTCAGACAGCTTTTCAATAGACTAACTGGGGCACCCGTGAGGTTTCCGGGTGTGAAAAGGAAGTGACCCAAATGCCTTGATCTGACTAAAATATTGTGGAAAGCGATGTTATTCACTCACTCCTGAAAGGTACATGTATGGCTGCAGTATGAAGATACCCTATTGCTTCTAATTATTCAGACATGTGCAGAGATAAATTCTGCTAACTTTCTACAAATTTCACTAGCTATCTTTTCAGTTCTTGGGATAAATAACATACCCATGCAACAGTATTTACCCTCAGTTGACATAAATATGTTTTTTTTTCTGGCTTCTAAATCTAAAATTGCTGTTCAAAAAAAGTTAGAAGAAATATGGTAGGCCTAGCTGCTGAATATTGTACAGTGGAGCCTACTCAATTTCCATTTGTCATTTAAAAAACTAAAAACTTCAAGGGGAAATTGGCTGCCTATATACAGATTTTAGAAGAAATCTGCTACAAAACTCTAAACTTTGGTCTGTACATGGAGCTCTAGTTCTAGGTAAACATTGATCTTTGTTGCTGCTTGCAAAACGTTGACTTTATTTCAGACTTACAATTGATTAATCATTTAATAATAAGTGGAACAAGTCTCATTCTCCACAGTTTACTGTGCAAATCATTGTGGGATTTCAACGTGGTAATATAATCATAACCATGTTGTGTTTCAGCTATGTACATACAAGGGCAGGATGTGACCAAATATGCATCCATGTGTAAACTGATAGCAGGTCGGCTGTCTCGTCGTGTGACAGATGATTGTCTCCAGTTCTGGGGTGGTATGGGCTTCACCAATGATGTCCTTGTCAGCAGGCTGTACAGGTATATAACTTTATTACACACAACAATTTATAACACAAGTAAAGCTCCACACCACTATCTTTAATTTACCAGATGGGCAGAATAGGATCGGCTGACATTCAGCTCATGGTTCACCCCACACCTCATCGAACCAGCTCCACAACAAATAGTTTCACATGCAATCAGCCCCACACTAGCATCTCCACAGCATTAAACACATACAACTAGTGTAAAGATACAGCCAGCTCTAGAAAACTCGGAAACACCTAGGTCCACATCTAACCAGCTCCACACAAAACTAGCTTCACACGAAATCAACACCACACAACCAGCTCCAAATACAACTAGCACAAGACATAACCAGTGTACAATCACTGTAGCTTCACCTATGAGTAGCACTATACTCCACCAGCTTCACACAGAATTAGTTTCACATACAATTGGCACAATGAAACAGATCCAGGCACGTACAATTAGCTCCACACTTTACTAGTTCTACACAAAACTTACATTTCACATACAACCAGAATCACACACCCAGCTCAAGTCACAGCAATATCTCCAAAGTGAATTAGTTTCACAGACCTCCATGCTTAACCAGCTGCCGAGAGTGACATTAAATCTGATCAGTACCACTGCAACCATATTCACACAATAACTTGCTCCACACATAATCGGCACCATGTAACTAGCTCCAGGCTCGGCCAGCTCCACACCAAATATCACACCTAATCAGTACCACTACCAACTCCAGACACCACATTCACATACAACTAGCTCTGCACACAATCACCACCAAGCAACCAGCTCCAGAAACCAACTTTACATATAACCAGCTCCAGGCTCGGCCAGCTCCACACCAAATATCACACCTAATCAGTACCACTACCAACTCCAGACACCACATTCACATACAACTAGCTCCACATACAATCACCACCATGTAACCAGCTCCAGAAACCAACTTTACATATAACCAGCTCCACAGTTCACCAGCACCACATAAAACTAGTTTCAAATATAAATGGCATCACACAACCAGCTTCACACCAAATATAACACCTAATCAGTGCCAGTACCAACTCCAGACACCATATTCACATACAAGAAGTCTTTAGACTGGTTTTGAAATGGGGGGAGGTTTGATTACCATTGAGGCGGAATGCACAATGTGAGCACCAAAGGTGCAAAGCCCTTCATACCCCCTGAAAATTTGTGAAAATCTAGATGTGAAATGGCCCATTCTAGTGCATTTTGACAGCATATTCCTGACTATTAGAACTATATTGAGATTTTTTTCAAATCTAGATGTAAAATTGGGCATTCTGGCATAGTTTTACAGCATTTTAATTCAATTTGTATGAATGTAAAAGGTTTTTAGATTCGGAACTCAATCCCTAACTCTCAAATTTTTGAGTGCATGGGCTTGTCTCTGTTAAAATCTAGATGTAAAATAGTGAGTTGAGGCATCATTTTTGGAACTTTATTAGACTCATCTTGACATCCCGCTGCGCTCTGATAGCTCATTTTGACATTCAATATCAAGTTTTCTATAGCTATGTATTGGATGTGAACTGTTACTGCGGCTGAACTTCATTGGTTCACCAGAAGGACCCCCCCCCCCCGCGGGCCTGCATACAACTACTCCAGACCCACATGCAACGAACTGTCCCACAACAATAGCTCCTCACATAAGCAGATCCACACAGAAATAATTCAGATTAACATTTGCTTTCCTGTTTGTTTAGATACATTCAGAGTTCCTTGTGTAATAACAATATAATAAGGATTCAGTTGGAATATTCTACTCACATAAAATTTAATCCACAACACAAACCTTCATGAAACATGAGGTTTCGTTGGTGCCAGGAACATATAATATCAGGAAAGATACTAGGGTCTTCTCAGTGACCAACCCATATTCATTATGTTTCAGGGACATGAGGCTGATATCAATTGGGGGTGGTGCAGATGAAGTCATGCTGTCAATCATCTGTAAATACATGGATATTCTACCTTCCCCTCCCAAATTGAAGAAGTAATCGGTGGGAAGAAGGAAACCGATATCATATCATGCTGGCAATCAATGGAGATAAACCTGCAATCACTGGAGGTCCAGCTGAGAATCACCTGATAGCTTGAGGTCCACCTGACCACCACTGGAGGTCCAGCTGACAATCACTTTGGAGGCCAAGCTGACAAAATTCCTGGAGATCAAAACTGCCAACCACTGGAGGTCAAGCTGACAAATTCCTGGAGGTCCAGATTACAATCATTGGAGGTCAACTGACATTCCTTTGATAGCTTGAGGTCCACCATGGAAACCTGATAATCACTGGAGTTTCAGTTGACATTCACTGTTGACATTCAAGTACTGGAGGTTAAGAGGACATTCACTGCCAGCTCATTCAGTCAATCACTGGAGGCTGATCACCCCTTGTTATTAAGCTCAATAAGTGACAATATCCCTCATTCTGTGATGTACACATATTCTGTGATAGTCTCTGCCAATGGCATGTGTCTTACAAAAAGTTTTGATCTTACTATACCTATATACCTAGAGTATCATAATAAAAAAACTGGTTCTTGACAGGAGTATCACTCTAATCATGTTACTTTGTCCTACCCAATTTGATATGTTAATCCCAACTGAACCTGGCATCTGAAGATATGAAGATCTGTTTAGTAAACTATGGACATGCATGGATTGCAGCTGGTAAATTGGTTGTACATATTATGTTGGTTTCACTATATATGTATTGTTCACGTGAATTGGACTAGTTTTCCAATCAATAAGATATTGTGGCATGCCTTGCTGAGGAGAATACAAATTGGGGGTAACCAGGTTAGTCTGTGTAGCATAAATGAATAACAAAAGGTAGCACCTTTAAGACTACATGTAACTGGTCACAAGCTTTCACAGATAGTGGATATCTGCTTCACCAGGTGAAGTCATCACCACAGCCCTCCTAATAATGATTTCGCGAGAGCTAAAAATCCTTAAAGATTACCTTAATAGTTTAAATTCACTCGCCTAAATTGACATTTCCCTCTCCAAACATTGTCCAGGAGATCATTTCCATATGGCAAGGCCTTGTGTTGGCTCTTATTGGTTTTCAGCAAAATACAAAGCCCAATATCACACTCTGCACTTTGGACTATTAATTTTGGATTATTCTCTGTTATTGTTCAATCTAATTATGTCTCCCCCAACTATGTTGGGGGGAGACATCTAGTGTTTGTGCTGTCTGTCTGGATGTCTGTCTGGATGTCTGTCCGTCCCCTTGCCTTGTCTGCAAGTTATCTTGAGAACTACTGGATGGAATGTCACCAAACTTGGATGGAAGCTTCATTGGGATAGCCCCCTCATTTGATTAGGTTTTGGTGCATGTGCGTGCATTCATCCGTGTCCGGTGTCCGTCCGTCCGTCCATCTACTTGTACATGTATATACAGGCCTTGTCTGCAAGATATCTTGAGAACTACTGGACGGAATTTCACTCCACTTGGATGGAAGCTTCAGTGGGATAGCCCCCTCATTTGATTAGGTTTTGGTGTGTGTGCGTGCATTCATCCATGTCCGGTGTCCGTCCGTCCATCTACTTGTACATGTATATACATGGCTTGTCTGCAAGATATCTGGAGAACTACTGGACGGAATTTCACCAAACTTGGATGGAAGCTTCATTGGGATAGCCCCCTCATTTGATTAGGTTTTGGTGTATGTGGGTGCATTCATCCATGTCCGGTGTCCATCCATCCGTCCATCTACTTGTACATGTATACACAGGCCTTGTCTGCAAGATATCTTGAGAACTACTGGACGGAATTTCACCCCACTTGGATGGAAGCTTCAGTGGGATAGCCCCGTCATTTGATTAGGTTTTGGTGTGTGTGCGTGCATTCATCCATGTCCGGTGTCCGTCCATCTACTTGTAAGTGTATCTACAAGGCTTGTCTGCAAGATATCTGCAGAACTACTGAACGGAATTTCACCAAACTTGGATGGAAGCTTCATTGGGAAAGCCCCCTCATTTGACTAGGTTTTGGTGTGTGTGCATG
>JAVTVY010049025.1:0-24362 GCA_036873755.1 Hanleya hanleyi | reverse complement strand
GCTGTCAAAATCCTCAAGAGAGATTACCCTGATATCGGTAAGGCCAAGACAGACAAATGTGACTGTTCAAACAATATATTAATTGTAATCATCTTCAGGGATAAATTATCGGTATTTTCTGACCGGATGTTCCACATTGAAGGGCCGTTATTTTGTTGTAGTTATGTTCCATTCGGTATAGGTCATCAATTGACTTTTTACTCATTATGCCCCCCCCCCCTCTAATTAGAGGGGGGGCATATAGCGATCGCTTTGTCCGTCCGTCTGTCCGTCCGTCCGTCCGTCCGTCCCACATCTTGTGAACGCGATATCTTGAGAACAATTCGACCAATCGACTTCAAACTTGAGAAGGTGCTTCACATCAGTTAGACGGCCATTGGTATTGATTTTCACTGAGGTACGTAATCCAAGATGGCCGCCATCGACCATATTGGATTCTGTCCGTCCCACATCTTGTGAACGCGATATCTCAAGAACAATTTGACCGATTGACTTCAAACTTGAGAAGGTGCTTCACATCAGTTAGACGGCCATTGGTATTGATTTTCACTGAAGTACGTAATCCAAGATGGCCGCCATCGACCATATTGGATTCTGCTCGTCCCACATCTTGTGAACGCGATATCTCAAGAACATTTCCACCAATCAACTTCAAGCTTGGGAATGTTCTTCACATCAGTCAGACGGCCATTGGTATTGATTTTCACTGAGGTACGTAATCCAAGATGGCTGCCATTGACCATATTGGATTCCATCCGTCCCACATCTTGTGAACACGATATCTCGAGAACAATTCAACTAATCGACTTCAAACTTGGGAAGGTTCTTCACATCAGTTAGACGGCCATTGGTATTTATTTTCACTGAGGTACGTAATCCAAGATGGCTGCCATTGACCATATTGTATTCTGTCCATCCCACATCTTGTGAACGCGATATCTCGACAACAGTTTGATCAATCCACTTCAAACTTGAGAATGTGCTTCGCATCAGTTAAATGGCCATTGGTTTTGATTTTCACTGAGATACGTAATCCAAGATGGCTGCCATGGACCATATTGGATTCACTCCGTTCCACATCTTGTTAACACGATATCTCAAAAACAAATCAACCAATCGACTTCAAACTAGGGAAGGTTTTTCACATCAGTTAGACGGCCATTGGTATTGGTTTTCACTGAGGTACATAATCCAAGATGGCTGCCATTGACCATATTGGATTCTGTCCATCCCACATCTTGTGAACGCGATATCTCGAGAACAGTTCGACCAATCGACTTCAAACTTGAGAATGTGCTTCACATCAATTAGACGGCCATTGGTATTGATTTTCACTGAGGTACAAATCCAAGATGGCTGCCATTGACGATATTGGATTCCATCCGTCTCGGATCTTGTGAACGTGATATCTCGACAACAATTTGACCAATCAACTTCAAACTCGAGACGGTGCTTCACATCAGTTAGACAGCGATTGGTATTGATTTTCATTGAGGTAGTATGTAATCCAAGATGGCTGCCATTGACCATCTTGGATTTCACTCACCCATATTGTACCCATCTGTGTTGTGAACGCGATATCTTGATCTATTCCACTCATCGATTTATAAACCTCACCATCCACAAATCCATATACAACTACAGACTTACATTCCAGTGTTACACTACCCATTACTGCTTCCCAAACCTCCTCAAATTGTCTCAACAATTCCAGATGAACGTCTCTTTCCACATACACATATCAACTTTCCAAGTTATATTTAAGGAGATATTGGAAGCGTATATGCTGTATGCTCTCAAACAGGCTACTTGGCGGAGGACCTGCTAGCTACTCAGCTTGTTAATTCAGCTATTCTTCTCTCGAAATTAAAAGTAGAAAGATTGAAATTGGTGCGATATGCAAGAAGTGGGGAAAATTGACGTCTGGCGACTAAAAAGCAACCATATGACTTAACAGGAAAGCTTCCCTTGCACCTCACCTGCAGACCCGAGAATACGGTGGATTTTCGGTCGTAGCCTTAGTATCTCAGCTGCGCTTTTATTGCAGCTGTTAATATGGATACTATGAAGTATCCCCACGGCCCCTAGCAACGCCTTAAGCGGAATTAGATACGCTAGCTCAAACAAATAGCTCATCGGATGTTAATGGATGAGCATCGAGGACGTCTGATGAAGTAAACGCCTCAACATGGGGTGAATCTGGTAAATGCTAGAATACCCTAAAAAACTGTCCAGTCTTGGACATTTCCATGATCTTTTCCCCCATTTTACGAGATGAAAAGCTAAATTGTCAATTTTTACATCGATAAGGGGCAATTGTTTCCTTTTGCACAGGCGATTATGTAAACCTAACAGTTATGTTTTCATCGTATTCCTTCAAAATTAATGTGTTGTTCTTCGTAAAAGTGCGCAAAAGTATTTCATTTCAAATAAGATTACTAATATTTACTAATTTACCAGGCAGTTTCAGCGAAGAAAATTCCACAAATAAAAAATGGGAAAAATCGGTCCGAAAAATCGTCCGCAAAAATGACTTATTTGGGGAATATGATGTCACTGTGATGTCATCATGGCCGCCATCTTGGATTTTGTGACATTTTCCGGTAGCGCATGAACCAGTGATACAGTGTGGCAAGTTTCAGCTTCCCAGCCTGAAGGATAATGAAAATAACGAAGCTGTTTCTAGGCTAACTATTCTTTAAATAACAATATTGCCCCTCAGATGCCCTTTTGGGGACCAGAGGGCATCACACAGCCCAGAGCAAAGGGCACCCCTTCTGATATTGTTCTATATGCCTCAAGTGATGAGTGTGCCAAATTTGGTGCTTTGGTCCAGCGTGTCACGATCTCCCCAAAATATGGCCCTAAGCCACCTCACTAATAGCAAAGACCAAAAGGTCTGTACAGGGGGCTGGCCTCGGGGACGAAACGTCCACCAGCAGAGTCTCGCCATATACAGGTAAAAATTACAACGCGTATAAGGGAAGTGGGAAGAGGTGCCGACATACTGACAGAGCCACATGACTTCTGGTTAACCTATTCTAAAGCACATACCAAGAATCTAACGATTATGTGTTATGTGTTATGTGTTATATCTCAGGTACGCTTTTATTTTACCTGTTCATATGGCAACTTGGATGGCATGACCACACGGCCCCTAGCACCGGCATAAGCGGTATTAGATACAAATTTAGAGAGCTATACTGGAAATGCTCTGACAACTCGTATATTGGTAATTGGTGAGCTGTGTCGCTGTGACAATATCCAATATGGCCGCCAGGCGGTCATTTTTAATTAACCCGTGAAATTTTGTTATCGTGAATTTTCAGAACTACTGCATGGATCTTTGTCAGCTATTTCGCACAACCAGACCACAAGGGGAAATTCAAGATGCCTGTCTGATGGCCATGTTGAATTTTCGAATCGGACCAGAAAAGGTATGTTGCACAACTAGACTCCAAGGGACACCTGTGTACCAAATTTGAGAAAGATCCATGCAGTAGTTCCTGAGAAATCGCGATAACAATGTTTCATAGGGAAATCCAAGATGGCAGCCTTGTGGCCATAGCGAATTTTCGAATCGGACCAGAAAAGGCATCTTGCACAACGGGACCACAAGGGGAATCTGTGTATCAAATTTGAGAAAGATCCATTTAGTACTTCCTGAGAAATTACGATAACAATGTTTCATGCGGAAATCTAAGATGGCCGCCTGGTGGCCATATTGGATTTTCAAATCGCACCGAAAAAGATTTGTTGCACAACTAGAGCCCAAGGGAAACCTGTGTACCAAATTTGAGAAAGATCCATGCCGTACAGAAATCACGATAACAAAGTTTCATGGGGAAATCCAAGATGGCTGCCTGGTGGCCATATTGGATTTCTGAGTCGGACCAGAAAAGGTATCTTGCACAACTAGATCCCAAGGGGAACGTGTGTACCAAATTTCACAAGAGCCATGCAGTGGTTCCTGAGAATTCATGATAACAAAATTTCATGGGTAATTTCAAAATGGCCGCCTGGTGGCCATACTGGGTACACGGATCGTACCAAAAAAGGTATCTTGCACAAGTGGACCACAAGGGGAACCTGTGTACCAAATTTGAGAAAAATACATGCAGTACTTCTTGAGAAGTCACGATAACAAAGTTTCACGGGGAAATCCAAGATGGCTGCCTGGTGGCCATATTGGATTTTCGATTCGGACCGGAAAAAGGTGTGTTGCACAACTAGACCCCAAGGGGAACCTGTGTACCAAATTTGAGAAAGATCCATGCAGTACTTCCTGAGAAATCACGATAACAAAGTTTCATGGGGAAACCCAAGATGGGGAAATCCAAGATGGCTGCATGGTGGCCATATTAGATTTTCATATCGGACCAGAAAAGGTATCTTGCACAACTAGACCACAAGGGACACCTGTGTACCAAATTTGAGAAAGATCCATGCACTAGTTCCTGAGAAATCTCAATAACAAAGTTTCATAGGGAAATCCAAGATGGCAGCGTTGAGACCATATTGGATTTTCGAATCGGACCAGAAAGGGCATCTTACACAACTAGACCCCAAGGGGAACCTGTGTACCAAATTTTACAAGATCCATGCAGTGGTTCCTGAGAATTCACGATAAGAAAATTTCATAGGGAAATTCAAAATGGCCGACTGGTGGCCATATTGGGTTTTCGCAGCGTACCAAAAAAGGTATTTTGCACAAGTGGACCCCAAGGGCAACCTGTCTACCAAATTTGAGAAAGATCCATGCAGTATTTCTTGAGAAATCACGATAACAAAGTTTCACGGGAAAATCCTGATGGCCATATTGGATTTTCAAATGGGACGGGAAAAGGTATCTTGCACAACTAGATCCCAAGGGGAACCCGTGCACCAAATTTGAGAAAGATCCATGCAGTAGTTCCTGAGAAATCGCGATGACAAGAATTGTTTATGGACGGACCACGGACGAAAAGTGATTTGAACAGCCGACCATCTGATGATGGTGGGCTAAAAAAAGTCTGGGAGCTTAGATCGTGCTACACTTATTCAACCTATCCACTACCCCAGGGAGTATGCCTCACCCCTGTGGTACCGAGCCCCACCCTCTATCTCTTAAACTACATGCTTAAAACTAAAGTGTTGAAACTTACTCGTAAAGTGTTGAAATAACCCTTTAAATGTGTCCACAGGGACAACATTTAAATAGCAGTCCCTGTGGACACACTTAAAGGGTTATTTCAACACTTTACGAGTAAGTTTCAACAATTTAGTTTTAAGCGGGTAAGCTTCGCCCGACCCCATACCCTCATATAATCTGGGAGCTTAGATCATGCCACACTTATTCAACCCATACACTACCCCAGGGAGCATGTCCCCACCCCTGGGACACTGAGCCCCACCCTATATCTCTAAAACTAAGCTTCTCCTTACCCCATACCATCATATATTCTCGGAGCTTACACCATCCTAAACTTATTCAAGCCGTCCGCCATCAACACTTACTCAACCCATCCAGTACCCCAGGGAGCATGTCTCCACCCCCGAGAGCACCGAGCTCCTCCCTCTATCGCTCATATACCCTCTTGTATTCTGGGAGCTTACATCCTTCCTCATTCAATACATTGCTCGACCCCATACCCTCATATTTCAATTTCTAATTTTATATCTCTCATATGTAAAACTAACGTTCTATTAGGTATGAGATGCAGTGTGCATTGTATTTACACACACATAACGAATCACCTGCACTATATTCCTTCGTAGTAATTACTAATAGTTTGATGACATTATTTTGTTTCAGAAGTACAATATTGAATAACTCGCGGGGAAATCCTGCAGTACTGAACCTTCATCAGTTTTGAATTTCGTATGGCCTTAACTGAAGGAAAGATGTCCTTCAATTGTGCTATCAAATCATTCTATTCCCAATCATATGATTTACCTTAAGGCTTTTGCACGAACCATATTTGGGTCCACACATTTAACTTACTATGTTAATTAAAACTGAGTTTATGATGTCCCAGTCTTTACCAGTGCACATTTTTATGTAGCATTACTCGTGTATGATTGAAAACATTAATTATACCCCCCCTCTAACTAGAGGGGGGGCATATAGCGATCGCTTTGTCCGTCCGTCCGTCTGTCCGTCTGTCCGTCCGTCCGAATATCTTGTCCGGGCAATATCTCGGTTAATATTTGATGGACAGGATTGAAACTTGCATAGAATGTGGCCAGTGGCTCGTAGTTGTGCAGCGTAGAGTTTTTTCCGAGTTCCGGTATAATTTTCAAGAGTTATGGCCCTTTTTCTGAAATCTCTGTGAATGGGACTTGTCCGGGCTGTATCTTGGTTAATATTGTATGGACAAGTGTGAAATTTGCATGATATGTGGTTAGTGACCCACAGTTGTGCAGCGTAAAGTTTCTCCACGTTTCGCTCATATTTTCAAGAGTTATAGCCCTTTGTTCCTGAATTCTCCATGAATTGGGACTTGCGCGGGCTGGATCTCGATTAATATTGTATGGACAATTATGAAATTTGCAGGATGTGTGGTCAGTGCCCTGTAGTTGTGCAGCGTGAAGTTTCTCCGCGTTTCGCATATATTTTCAAGAGTTATGGCCCTTTTTTCTTCAAATCTTTGTGAATTGGAACTTGTCCGGGCTGGATCTCGGTTAATATTGTATAGACAATTATGAAATTTGCAGGATATATGGTCAGTGCCCTGTAGTTGTGCAGCGTGAAGTTTCTCCACATTTCGCCTATATTTTCAAGAGTTATGGCCCTTTTTTCTTCAAATCTTTGTGAATTGGGATTTGTAAGTCTGGATATTGTATGAACAAGTATGAAATTTGCATGACATGTGGTCAGTGACCCATAGGTGTGCAGCGTGAAGTTACTCTGTTTTCGGTTATATTTTCACGAGTTATGGCCCTTTGTTTAAACCTAAGTGAATGGGATATATTTATTTGTCCAAGCTGGAGCTCAGTCCATAACCGATTTGAACCAGGAAAATGGCTATATTATATGTTATTCTACATTCCAAAGCAGACAACATAGGTCCTGAAGTATGAAATTGCCCCAAAAACAGTGAATTGGGTGCAAAATTCAAATTTCACTGATCGCTTCATAATTTCACCACAATAGACTCCCAATGAATGTAGGTCTCATAACCAGGTCACATTTTCGGATTTGGCGAAAGCCCTGGCGACCATCTTGCATCGAAGCATTGCAGTATCACTTGTTGCTTAATACTTGGAATATGTATTATGTGAGGCATGGCAAAAAAGTGACTGAGACAGAATTTTTATAATTATCCAAATTAGGCCAATAAACCAACCAACCAATAAAGAAATGCAGAACAATGGCGGGGCAGTGTCGGATTAAAGTGGAATGGGGGGGCATACAATTGAGCAATCTCTAATTGCTTCCTTCCTGAGTTTGTCATTATATTCTTTTATTTGCATGCAAAGCTGAGGGTTTACTCACAAGGCTGGTGTCCCATTCCATACTGTAAATGATACCTCTACTCAAACTATTACATCGTTAATAGCTCTGTCAGAAAAGGGATTATACAATTCACGTATCATGACACAAAGTTACACAAGAAATTGCTCCAAATTGCACGGTCAATTGTTCCTAACTATACATGTACATATACGTAATGAGTTGTATATGCTTACTTTAGAAAGAAATGTAATCTTTATTTCAAGTTTTGTAATATAGTTCCTCTTTCAATCCAACCTCAACATCACTGATATAGAAATCAAATTTTTATGTATAGTCATTTCAACATGTGCATTGCCAATGATTTGCGACCTCAAATGATGTGCCACCCTAAAAGGCTCGATCTTTTTGCGAAGCTGCATGTTTGTGAGTGAATACACTGGGTGGAGAGGATGTGTTGCGTAACAAACTTGAGGTCAAAGTCAAAGGTCACTATCATTACAAATTTTGATACATTAGGGAGAGACGATGTGTCACGTATCAAAATTGATATCAAGGTCAAATTATAAGTTTATTTTGACCCCAACATCAGAAAAGCATTGAAAAATCGCATTTGTGTGCTTGTTAGTAGACACATAACGGAGAGACGATGTGTCATGTACCAAAAATGAGCTCAAGGGCCCAGGTCACTGTGATCTCAAAAACAGAAAATCATTAAAAATCGCATTTTTGTTTTGTCAGTAGATACATTACATGTGTCACGTACAAAAATTGAGGTCAAGATCGAAGACCAAGTTCACTGTGACCTCAAAAATAGGAAATTATTAACGTAAGATCTGAAAGGAAATAAGGGCGTATATTCAAGCCAAGTTTTGGCACTTGTTGCTTATTGTATTCATTCTAATACAAATCTTCAGTGGGATGAATAATTTCTCGTTCTTTCCCGTCTTTATTTCTTCCAGATCTTAGGATTGACAAACTTTCAAATGGGTTTCACTGTGAAATATAACGAGGTTTTGTTTTTGAGTAGAGTCGATGAGGACAAATGTTTTTCTTCAGATTCAAACAGTGCGAGAGTAGTGACAGGAAAAACTGGGAACAAGAGCGGGAAATGAGTAGGGGCTAGATATATTGTCGACCGTCGTTGTCGTCCAACTAAAATACTGCGACAGTGATGGCAAGAACTGTATTGTCGACCAGGACGAATGGTTTCCTTCAGACGCAAACACTGCGAGATCAGTGACTGGAAATAAAAAAAACTGTGGGAGCAAGGGCGCGAAATGAGTTGGGCGAGAAATGTATTTTCGACTGTCACCAAGGTTTTCTGCTCGCACGCAAACACTGCGAGAACGAGGGCAAGAAATGTATTGTCGACCGGGACCAATGTGTTTCATCGAACTATAAAAACGAGAGAGTAGGAGCAGGAAATTCATTGTCGGCTGTCATTGTCCACCAGGAGCAATTTTTACTTTAGAACTGAAACTTTGAGAGAGTGAGGGTAAGAAATTATTGTCAACCGTCATTGTCGACCAGGACCAATGTTTTCTTTCGTACAATTTCTTCCACCGACATAAAAGTCGTTTGAGAATCTGGGCAAGAAATCTATTGTCGACTGTCATTGTCCACAAAGACCGATGTTTCATTCGGTGTTTCATAAAACACTGCTTTGAGATAAGGGATAAGAATATATACTGGTGTCAATGATTTTATTTGGAGTATCCCACTGGTTCAAGAGTAGGGTGAGAAACTTAAGAGTAGGGTGAGAAACTTATTATGGTCCCTCACTATTTTGGGAACTCGGGGCATGAAGGGTCTACCCTATTCCACCTGATCTGATCGCAATACGTTTAATCGTTTCAGGCCCCCTTGGTTTTGTCATAGCACAATCGATTCTGTTCTAAATGTTAATAATTGTCCCCTGACCCTTGAAGGGCTGGAGAGAGATTATATTATTGGGGTCCGTCGCGACCTCCTACTTCGTTTCTGGAAAGTAGCATATGAAAAACTGAACGGATTATTTTTCAAATTTGGTATGTGGGTATCTCTACTCAAAATCTAGATTGGGATTGTTTCACGGCGATTCTCCTATAGGTGGCGCCACCTATAGGCCAAGTTAAAATTCCGTTTGCGGACAATAACTTTGGAAAACCTGAACGGATTCTTTCCAAATTTGGTGTGTGTACCTTGCCTCGAGTTCTCGCCTTGGACTGTTTTTCATGCCGATCGTCTTATAGGTGGCTCCACCCGAGGGCCAAGTTAAAAGTTTGTTTCCGGACAATAACTTCTGAAAACCTGAACGGGTTCTTTACAAATTCTTATGTGGGAACCTTGCCTGATTGGCTTGAATTAGATCACCCCCAGAGTATCGCTTTCCAATACATACGGCACCGGTATATCAGTAGACGGAAAGTATAAGATCGAGGAAAAGACTTGGCTATCTTTAACTAGAAGTAAAACGGTATTTTAATTGGGCAAATATATCTGCATATTATTTAAGATACTTGTAAAACAGGGATATACCACCAGGCGCCATCATTCACCGTTTCTTAAATTGGCCATACATATTGCATGCTGATAGCAAAATTCGAGCATAGGCCTAGGTGGCGTAAGAAACACATAGGCCCCTTAACGAACCTGCGTTCACGTGACCGGAAATGGTCTTTGAATATATCTTCAACATGCAAATCACGACATCTCGCGAGAGCTGAACCCGCAAATTTCATTTGCAAGACGTTCAAATAATGGTCCCCGGTAGTGTATATGTGTACTTCAAAGTCATCACAGTATTCAAATGAACGGACACAATGGAAGCGTGATTACTGAGATATATTATTCACTAGATACCGAATTTTAAAACGAAAATAATATATATATAAGAATACTGATCAGCGAGACAGATTTGATATTTGGGCATTTGGATGCCTTGCCCGCGTGATGTACAAGAATGTCCTGGTGATTAGTGTCCCTTTTCATATTCTTTTCTATTGTAACTAAGGACAGATACTTGTCCCCAATGTAGAGAAAAGTTTCCTAGCTGGGTTAGGAGTTAGAAGTGAGACACTGTTGTAGTTGTAAGTTTTGGGGTCATTGGCGAATGAAACATTCCAAATAATCAAAACCAGTGATAACAATAAAGAGCTGCTGTACCTATCTATGGATGGTATATCTATTATCACTGGATACCAGCTGTAACTGACCATCGTCCATATAAAGTCATATCGAAACGACTCTGGACTGAGGCCGAAAGAAAGAAGAACACAACTTCGGCTGTTAAAGTTCAAAGTATATATTTATTGATACAAATTAATTTAGTAATGATAGTTTCATAACGAAAATATAAACTGAGCATAGCGTTAATCCTTGTACTCAAACGTCAATTTCATTGCCATACCCCTATGAAAGGGCTGAGGGTATATCGATAACAAATGCAACGATACGCCCTGGTGGGGAAATCAACTCTGTTTATTAAGAATTTACGCATCTCAGCGGCAGATTCTTCCGCGTCATCGTTTCATAAGTCGTCTTCCTCACGCATCCGTTTCTTAGTCGCCATCACCTTCTGATGAATCGGGTGCTTCTGTAGTTTTCTCCATAACCTTAAATTATGGACGTAAATATTTCGGAAACTTGTCTGTATTCTGGGTAAAAGCTTGTCATATGCCATCTGATGCGCAATTGGTTGCTCCATTCCGTCTTCTTCGTAAACTTCCGCAAGGTCGTTTATATCAGATTCATGATCATCAATCGCTTTATCCGAGATTCCACAAACACACGTCATTCTCGACATCATCATCATCATCATCGTCATCATCATCATCATCATCCGTAACTTCTCTGTCGGCATCATCATCTACACTGTAAACATCATCGTCCCCATTGCCTTCATCATCACCATCATTGTCATCATCATCATCATCATCATCGGCGTCAGTAGCGTCGGTATCATTTTGATCATCATGGTAGCCACAAGTTTGACCTGAAGTACATTTAGTTTTACCATTACTACCGGAGCTGGAGAATTTGTCCGCATGGACAATACCTCCGCCCGCATGGTAATACGTCTCAATGTTACTCGAAGTTCCCATGATTGATGTGTTATACATATTATCGCTATCGACGCATGGACAAGCTCCGGTTTTCAGATGTTTTAACATTTTGGATCGATTGGCAAACTCACGAGAGCATCCATAGCATTGAGAACTCACGTCTGCTTTAGAACGACCGTACCACACTAGTCACACGAATTTGCCAAAGATGAATAATAGAGTTAAACATCGACATTCGGTTAAAGTGAAATGACTCTATTCGCCGACAGGGGGCGTCGTTTCATACGTCATTTGAGTTGGCATCGCCGAAAATGACAGCATCGCCTGAATTGATCCCTCAGAAGTCAATGAAAGTCCACGAAAGTCCATGAAAAGTCCAAGAATGTCCACGAAAGTCCATGAAAAGTCTCCAAAAGTCCATGAAAAATCCTCAAAAGTCCGCGAAAGTCCGTGAAAATTCCCAGAAAGTCCTTAAAAGTCCACGAAAGTTCATGAAAAATCCATGAAAAGTACTTAAAAAGTCCACGAAAGTCCATGAAAAGTCCATGACAACACCTCAAAAGTCCATGATAAAACCCCGTCGTAAGTCCCTTGTAATTAAAATCAAGTCATCTGACGGAAATGATGAACCGTGACCAGTCGTATATAAAGCGTTTCTGGTATCCAACGTTTCTGGTATCTCAAAATGTCTTACGGAAGAACTTGATGCTAAAGGTCACATACCGTACAGACATGTATCCACATGGGATTTCTCGACTCTTCATACTACAATCCCTCATCAGGACCTCATTGACCGTCTAAGTTCATTAATAGTATCTGTGTTCAAGAAAACTGATCGTAGATATATTAATGTCGGAAGCCATAAAGCATTCTTTAACACTACTACATACAAGAGATATCATTCATGGGATGTTTCTTTTTTATACAGTTGCTCGAATTTCTCATTAAAAATATCTATGTGACATTTGGCAACACAATATATCAGCAGCATATAGGTATTCCAATGGGTACTAATTGTGCACCCCTGTTGGCTGACCTGTATCTGTTCTCTTACGAATATGACTATATGCAGGCGCTTTCAAAAACCGATCCATTCAAAGCCCGTTCCTTCTCATTCACCAAACGCTATATAGACGATCTTCTCGCTGTGGATAATCACTATATAAATGACGCAGTGAAGGATATATATTCTAACCTTCTGTGTTGTGCGTGTCGTGTGCAAATACATGTTGTAAATAGGGTAAACTTTCACATAGCAACAGTTTTTGCAAGAATACAAAATACTGCCTCGTGAAACAGCTCGTCACGGTTGAGGAAGAGTGCGTTTACCTCCCCCCGCAATAACACAGTAACATTCTTTCCGTGATACACTGAATGAGCGCAAAGGCATTCGATATCTGAACCATTCCATTTCCAGCCCTAAACTGCCCGCTTGTCTGTATGAGAAAAAATATATAATATAACTTCGTTCTTCTTAGCCCTTCGCCCACAAATGCAGACAAACGCGAGCCTGTTCGTGTTGGAAATGTCACTGTCTCGGTACTGTATCCATGGCAAGCACGTGACATGTAGGTCAACTTCTATACACGCTGGGGAATACCACCTCCAGCTCATTAGTTCTCATATTTCTGTGGTTAATCTTGGGCAAGAAATATGTATAAAAAATCAATAAAAAATCAATAAAATATTTTATTTCTCTGCACTGAAAGAATCACTGAGTTGTTTTGCACGATATATTTTTATGGCAAGCCAGGCAACACTGCTTGTATTTGCGGCCGGGGTAAAATGTACCAGCCGCGCTCAGAGAGAATCAGTTTTGCGCATAAATTTGTTGATTATTTCTACATTCAAATATATCTGCTGGTTAGAATTGGATTCAAAACCTTCGTATCGGCATTTGTTGTGTAATAATTTACCGCTGGGACGTCTTTCATCCCTCGTCAAAACCCCTCGATTGCTGCGCAATCTCGGGGTTTTGACTCGGGATGAAAGACGTCCCAGCGGTAAATTATTACACAACAAATACCTCTATGTCGGTTGTGAACCCTTAATCCACCTTCACTGGATTTGAAGGAAACTACAGATAGCCCTACAGGCACATCATATTTAGATCTATAAATCTATAAAAATGAAGTGGGCATTCTCTCTCGTCGACTTTATGACAAAAGAGATGTTTACAATTTCGACATCGTAAACTATCCCTTTCTGGACAGTAATATTCTAGTGGGACCTGCATATGGCGTATGCATAGCTCGCCTAGTAGCATTTGCTAGATCCCGTGTTAAATGTGACGATTTTAATCAACGTCACAAAACATTGTTGCAGACTCATAAAACAGGGCTATTCCACCAAGCGCCTCCACTCAAAGTTTCTCAAATTTGGCGATACATATCGCATGCTGATAGCAAAATACGAACGCAGCGTGCAAGATCTATGGCGCTACGTTTCGTAACTTGTGTCTAATTCCGCTTAACCCGGGGCTAGGGACCGTATGAACCCATGTACTTCAAGATCCTCGTGGTGCTCATATGAACAGTCACAATCAAAGCGTGACTGAGATATATCATTCTCTAGATGACGACTTTACAACGATTATTATGGATTAAGAATACCGATCAGCGATACGGATTTATTTTTGGAACATCATGATATCTTGGCATCATTGAAAACTGTTGACCGCTTCTCTCTTGCAGGAAACTAGCCTATGTTTATGTATACTATAATTGTCTTTTTGAATTTGGTGCTAAGACTGTTATATGGAATATCGAATAGATCTTTGGATTATAGTCGCGCATATTCTTTAATGGACGACGGCTGAATTATGAATGACGGACTAGACGCTTGTAATCACATCTTAGGAGCAGGTAACTCTGTTTGAACAATTGCCGGTTATCTCCCCTGATTTGTACCAGAAGTGCCCCTTGACCTCTGCGTATGTGCACAATACCGGATACAAATGGTGCAGGGGTCAAGGGGCCCTTCCGGTACAAATCAGGAGAGATAACCGGGAATTGTTCAGAGTTCTCTGCCCCTAAGATGGAATACCAGAAACACTTTATATACTACTGGTCACGGTTCATCATTTCCGCCAGATGACTTTTTTTTTAAAATTTTATTGCATATAAATAATATAATTGTACAGTAAATCATATAAACATCTTATTTACTTCCTCGTTCGCACATTCACTCAGGTCCTTATATCACTCTTGGATATTGCAAAACATCATTTTAAAAGCATAATGTGATCATCAACACGCTGATTTAGCCAGATTTCAATCTAGTATGAAATAGAGCCCATTTTTTGTTGAATTTATCCATCCTTAATTCTTTTTGTGCTATGTATTTTTCATTGGAGAATTGGTCTATGTATATGTTTAGGAGCGATTTGAAATTGAGTTCCACTTTTGAGAATTTATTTGTGTAAATATATCTTTTTGTCAAAAGCATCAACGTGTTGATAGCACATTTTTCTTTTCCCCAACCTAATATGATTTTTTCTTTGTTGATTTCCCCATGTAGACCCAATAGCTTTAGCCATTCTTCTAAACCTCCCTAGAGTTTTTTAACTTTTGAACACGAAATAAATATATGCTCGATAGTTTCTCTTGCACTTAAACAATAGTCACAATTATCGTTGTCTTTGATAGAGATTGTATGTAAAAAAGAATTTGTCATCAGTATCCGTTGTAATATTTTAAACTGTATATCTCTTAGTTTCGTATAGACTGTACACTCAAAGGGGGTTTTGTGTACAACTTCTCAGTTCCGCCAGATGACTTGATTTTAATTACTTCAAGGGACTTTTAAGGACTTTTCATGGACTTTTGGGGACTTTTCATGGACTTTTTATGGACTTTCGTAGACTTTTGGGGACTTTTCATGGACTTTCATGGAATTTTAAGGATTTTTCTTGGAATTCGGGAGACTTTTCATGGACTTTCGTGGTCTTTCTTGGACTTTTCATGGACTTTCGTGGACTTTTAAGGAGTTTTCATGGACTTTTAAGGACTTTTCATGGATTATTGGGGACTTTGAAGGACTTTTCATGGACTTTAAGGACTTTTCATAGATTGTTGGGGACTTTTCATGGACTTTCGTGGATTTTCTTGCACTTTTCGTGGACTTTTGGGGACTTTTCATGGAATTTCGTGGAATTTCTTGGACTTTTCATGGACTTTTGGGGACTTTTCATGGAATTTCGTGGAATTTCTTGGACTTTTCATGGACTTTCGTGGAGTTTCATAGATTTCTGAGTTCAATTCAGGCGATGATTTCACTTCCGGCGATGCCAACTCAAAGGGCGTATGAAACGACGCCCCCTGTCGGCGAATAGAGTCATTTCACTTTAGCCCAATCTCGATGTTTAACTCTATCATTCATCTTTGCCAAATTCGTGTGACAAGTGTGGTACGGTCGTTCTAGAGCAGACATGAGTTCTCAATGCTATGGATGCTCTCGTGAGTTTGCCAATCGATCCGACATGTTAAAACATCTGAAAACCGGAGCTTGCCCATGCTTCGATAGCGAAAATATGTATAACACATCAACCCTGGGAACTTCGAGTAACCTTGAGACGTATTACCATGCGGGCGGAGGTATTGTCCATGCGGACAAATTTTCCGGTTCCGGTAGTAATGGTAAAAATAAATGTGCTTCAGGTCAAACTTTTGGCTACCATGGTGATGTAATAGCTTCTTTTGTATTGTTACTTGTATGTTTGGTCAAACTCGTATTTCTATGATCTATCTGCCATGTTGTTTCATTGTCATCTCTTCGTGTAAAAGGAGACCGTTCTGCCATCATCTTTAGTTTTCTGGATAACCAAACTCTGTACCGACACGCATTTCCCAAACTTACTGTATCCGATTGTCGTGTATCATTTATAATTTGACTGCCTGTTTGTGGATAAACGCCTTTACACCGCGAAGACTCTACGTCACATTTATATCGTAACAAATCCCATGTTACAACAGGACTAAATGAAAGTACTCAAAGTACTGATGTCTGGATCGCCAATAATGGATTTAAAGTTTCAAAACGTTTCAGCCGATAGCAGATGTATGGATAAATGTGGAGATTTTCTCCAATTTGTGGACGAGTGTTTGGGAAATCACAACTGGAACACAGTTTAATTTTCAAGGAAGTGAATTTGTGAAGGCGGCTCATTTAGAAATATGCTAGGTATTCATGGTAGCAAGAAACTATCTACAGTAATATGCTTAAAAGTGGATCGTCTGCGTCAATAGTAGTATGTAGCGAGCAAATTCGCGTAAATCCTCCCCGGATGTAAAAATGACGTCACAATTGAGGGTGTGTCGCCATTTCTACACTATGGATGCAAGGGAGACAACTCGGGCATTGGGGAGGTTATTGGGGAGGTGGGGAGTTATTGGGGAGGTGTGCATTGACAAAAAAAAAAAAAAAAGTTCCGGCAAAAAAATAAAAAAAATAATGTATTCATGCGCGGTGATGCGGTTTGGCCGCGGTTTTGGCGGTGATTCGGTCTCGGGAAAAAGCTTCCGCGGAGAAAAAGTAGTCCCTAGATAAAATGGTCCGATGGGGTCGAGTGAGGTATCAAAGTGAAGCTTAGGTGAAGGGGCATCTAATGGGTTGGGTGTGGGGTTGACATATCGGCCTTCTGCGCATGCGCGGCGGCCGAAGGGTATGAAAATAGCCTTTTTGGAGCTATGGGAGCCCCTAGTTGACCGATGGGGTCGAGTGAGGTATCAAAGTGAAGCATTCATGAAGGGTCATCTGATGGGCTGGGCGCGGGGTTGAACTATCGGCATTCTGCGCATGCGCGGAGGCCCAAGGGTATGGAAATAGACGTTTTGGAGCTAGGGAAGCCCCTAATGGACCAATGGGGTCGAGTGAGGTATCGATGTGAAGCATTCGTGAAGGGGCATCTGATGGGCTGGGTGTGGGGTTGAAATATCGGCATTCTGCGCATGCGCGGTGGCCCAAGGGTATGGAAATAGCGGTTTTGGAGCTAGGGGAGTCCCTAATGGGCCAATGGAGTCGTAGGAGGTATCAAAGTGAAGCATTCGTGAAGGGGCATCTGATGGACTGGGCGTGGGGTTGAAATATCGGCATTCTGCGCATGCGCGGTGACCCAAGGGTATGGAAATAGACGTTTTGGAGCTAGGGGAGCCCCTAATGGTCCAATGGGGTCGAGTGAGGTATGAAAGTGAAGCATTCGTGAAGGGGCATCTGATGGACTGGGTGTGGGGTTGACATATCGGCCTTCTGCGCATGCGCAGTGGCCCAAGGGCATGAAAATAGCCTTTTTGGAGCTAGGGGAGCCCCTAATGGTCCAATGGGATCGAGTGAGGTATCAAAGTGAAGCATTCATGAAGGGGCATCTGATGGACTGGGTGTGGGGTTGAATTAGGGTCATTCTGCGCATGCGCGGTGGCCCAAGGGTATGAAAATAGACGTTTTGCCCCTAATGGTCGAATGGGGTCGAGTGAGGTATCAACGTGAAGCCTAGGTGAAGGGGTATTTGATGGCTGGGTGGGTGCATGTAAAATTTTTCCTGAAAAAAATACGGAACACGGACTTTATCGAAAAACCTGTGAAAATGCCTATATAGGGTATGAGGGTATATAGGTCGCCGGGCTTAACGGGGCTTGTCTATCAACAGAGTTATCTTCCCTAGTTCCAGGGTGGGTGTATGTAAAAATTTTCCTGAAAAAATACGGAATACGGACTTTATCCTAAATTACGGGAAAATGCCTATATGGGGTATGGGAGGTATAGGACCATCCTGGGAAACCTACTTCTCCACATTTGCGGTATAGGTTGTGGGGTCTCGTTTTACTCGTCTCGTCATTTAGAACATGATAGGAAGTGTCCCCGTGCGAATCGGTGAAATTTTTGAAAAAAGTCACCGAACCCCATATAGTCCCATACTGAGGGTATAGGATCAATGTTTGTCCCCCTGGGAAACGTACTTCTATACATTTGCGGTAGGGTTGTGGGGTCTCGTTTTACTCGTCTCGTCATTTAGAACATGATATGAAGTGTCCCCGTGCGAATCGGTGAAATTTTTGAAAAAGTACGATATAGCCTCATATAGTCCCATACTGAGGGTATAGGATCGATGTTTGTCCCCCTGGGAAACGTACTTCTATACATTTGCGGTAGGGTTGTGGGGTCTCGTTTTACTCGTCTCGTCATTTAGAACATGATAGGAAGTGTCCCCGTGCGAATCGGTGAAATTTTTGAAAAAGTACGATATAGCCTCATATAGTCCCATACTGAGGGTATAGGATCAATGTTTGTCCCCCTGGGAAACGTACTTCTATACATTTGCGGTAGGGTTGTGGGGTCTCGTTTTACTCGTCTCGTCATTTAGAACATGATAGGAAGTGTCCCCGTGCGAATCGGTGAAATTTTTGAAAAAGTACGATATAGCCTCATATAGTCCCATACTGAGGGTATAGGATCGATGTTTGTCCCCCTGGGAAACGTACTTCTATGCATTTGCGGTAGGGTTGTGGGGTCTCGTTTTACTCGTCTCGTCATTTAGAACATGATAGGAAGTGTCCCCGTGCGAATCGGTGAAATTTTTGAAAAAAGTCACCGAGCCCCATATAGACCCATACTGGGGTATAGGTTCAATGTTTATCCTACTGGGAAACCCACTTCTATACATTTGCGGTAGGGTTGTGGGGTCTCGTTTTACTCGTCTCGTCATTTAGAACACGATAGGAAGTGTTGCGGAGCGAATCGGTGAAATTTTTGAAAAAAGTCACCGAGGCCTGGGTAGGCCCATAGGCCTATACTGCATGGCTATGGGTGTATAGGCCCATACGGGGTGGACATGTTGGAGTCTAGGTGGGCCACTCATGGTCCAATGGGGTCGAGTGAGGTCTTATTTTGAAGCTCTCGTGGAGGAGCACTTGACTACACTAATGGTTCGTCCGTGTTCAATAGTCTGCGCATGCGCAGTCTGGCCGTAGTATAGAAAACAGGCATTTTGGGTGCTATGTAGGGGTGTGTTTGGGTTAGAGATGAGCTAATCACGGTTCGAATGGGTCGTGTGAGGTGTCAAAGTGAAGCTTGTGTGGGGTAGAGTCAGAATGGTGTGTTTTTGAATGCATGTCGCGTTAATCTGCGCATGCGCAGTTGGTTGTAGTAAGTAAAGTGGCCATTTTGGGGCAGCGAAGGAAGTTATTTGGGGTCGAGATGGGCTAATCACGGTTCGAATGCGTCCTGAAAGGTGTCATCTTGTAGTTCTCGGGGTGTACACTCCGATTTGAGGGATGTTCGCGTCATCTGTGACGTCATCGGTGACGTCATCGGTACGAGTAGTAGCGAAAGTGGACATTTTCGGGCAGTACATGAAGGTATTTGGGGTCGAGATGGGCTATTCACGGTTCGAATGCGTCCTGGAAGGTGTCATCTTGTAGTTCTCGGGGTGTACATTCCGATTTGAGGGATGTTCGCGTCATCTGTGACGTCATCGGTGACGTCATCGGTACGAGTAGTAGCGAAAGTGGACATTTTCGGGCAGTACATGAAGGTATTTGGGATCGAGATGGGCTATTCACGGTTCGAATGCGTCCTCGAAGGTGTCATCTTGTAGTTCTCGGGGTGTACATTCCGATTTGCGGGATGTTCGCGTCATCTGTGACGTCATCGGTGACGTCATCGGTACGAGTAGTAGCGAAAGTGGACATTTTCTGGCAGTACATGAAGGTATTTGGGGTCGAGATGGGCTATTCACGGTTCGAATGCGTCCTGGAAGGTGTCATCTTGTAGTTCTCGGGGTGTACATTCCGATTTGAGGGGTGTCCGCGTCATCTGTGACGTCATTGATGACGTCATCGGTACGAGTAGTAGCGAAAGTGGACATTTTGTGGGTGCGTGAGGGTGAGTTTGGTGTAGAGATGCACCATCCTTAGTCCGAATGCGTCGTGTGAGGTGTCATTTTGTAGCTCTCGGGGTGTACATTCCGAATTGAGGCATGTCCGAAGCATCTGTGACGTCATCGATGACGTCATCAGTAGGAGTATTAGCGAAAGTGAGCCTTTTGGGGCAGTGCAGGAAGGTATTTGGTGTAGAGATGGACCATCCGCGTTGCGAATGCGTCGTGTGGGGTATCATGTTGTAGCTCTCGGAGTATAGACCCTGATTTCAGGGATATTTATAGCATCTGTGACGTCATTGGTGACGTCATTAGTACAAGTTGTAGCGAAAGTGGGCCTTTTTAGCAGTGAAGGATGTTATTTGGTGTAGAGATGGACCATCCGCGGTCCAAATGGACCGTGTGAGGTGTCATCTTGTAGCAACGCCCACCAACACCATTCTTAATGCTTCAACGCCCTGGTGAAATAGCTCAGAAGCTCTGATATTCCATGGAATTGTCACTAATTCTTCGAAATGCGGTGATGCCCGTCAACGCCCGTCGTTACACCTTAACACTCTAACATAACGCCATGATATAGACCAGAGAGAGAACAACAACAACAACAAGGATGACACATGAGAGAACAACAACAACAAGAAGTTTTTTTCATATATTTTATTTTCCCCAATGTTACATCACACCCACGCTGGGGGAGCCGCGTTGGGTATATTTACAATTCAAGAAGATTCTTATCCAATCAGAGGCCACCATTTGCATGTTTCATATTCGTTCCTGTCCGTTAGATGTATTCTTGTCCAATCAGAAGTCTCCATTTCAGAAAGTGCCATCTGAACCGTTTATTCTAATCATCGTCGGGCAGGCCAGGATACCGTTGAGGCAACATATCCTCAGATAGTTGTTTGCGCATTCTGAGTATCTATCAGTGCATGGGTGAATACTTTCATCCGATGGAGGTGGTGGTCAGTTTAACCACGAAGAACGCAACATTGGTCATTATCTCCACTATCCACTTGGTGTTACAATTCAAGAAGACTTGTCCAATCAGAGGCCACCATTTGCATCTGTCATATTCGTTCCTGTCCGTTAGATGTATTCTTGTCCAATCAGAAGTCTTCATTTCAGAAAGTTCCATCTTCGGCCATGTTCGCTCTGAACCGTTTATTCTAATCACCGTTGGTCAAGCCAGGATACCGTTGAGGCAACATATCCTCCGATAGTTGTTTGCGCATTCTGAGAATCTATCAGTGCCTGGGTGAATACATTCATCCGATGGGTTGGTCGGTCAGCTTGGTCACGAAGAACGTAACATTGGTTACCCTCTCCACTTTCCACTTGGTGTTGGGGCGTTGTTGTTGGGCCCATTCCAAGGGATCCACGTTGGCCAGGTTCTCCAGCATCGTCTCTAGCGACGCCCGGTTAATGATGGTAAACGGTTGGTCAAATACCCGGATGTTACTGCTCAGGTAAAAGTATCGGACTTGATCTGTCTCCTTATGCTGCAGCACATAACCAAACGCCAGATTTAATTTGAAGGACGTTGCTTGGTCATTGAAGATGGCTTCCACGTAGCTGCCTAGACGGGCGAGGTCGGTCAGTCGAAAATTGTAGATATCTTGAATAGGGCGATGACAGTAGAAACAGTGCCGTATCATGGTCCAATGGCGCCGATAGATGTCACTCACTGGATGGGCGCCCTGTAAGAGATCGCTAGGAACATTTATGGGCTCGTCCAGAAAATGTTCGATGTTATCAGGCGTATGACTCGAAACCGTAACGGTGGGGTCCGGCTGGATATCCAGGCCCTCCTGGACCGTGGGTATAGGCAGGCTCTTCGTCATCGTATCACCAGTGGCGTTCGTCTCTCCGGGTTCATCTTCACTGGGTCTGACCTTCCGCGGCTCCTCTTTAGTGGAAAGTTGTCGCCCAAACCGTAGAGACGGGGCATGCTTCAAACGTTGGTGCTGTCTAAACCGACTGGGTCGTTTGAAGAGTCGACCACAATCATTACATAGTACCGTCGCACCCGCGTGAAGTACCCTCTCATGACGCAGTAAATGATCCTCCCGATTGAATGACCGTGCGCAGGTTGTACAAGTATACCGAGCATCGTTGTGGGTGGAGGCCTCGTGGCGTCGTAAATTATCTAGACGAGTAAACAGCTTCTGGCAAGTTGTGCAAGTGAACATCTTGGTGGTTGACAGAGTGTCTGATGAAACGTCCAGGCCGCTTCCCTTTTATAGCACGCTAGCTGGTGATCTATTTTTAGCACACTCAGTTCAACTATCCCCAAGTCGAGGGCCGAGCCGTGACATCTTCGGTAACATCCGTGTATCTTCGGTCACCTCCGTACCGTCAACGATCAACATGTAGACATATAGAGTATGTACGGCATGTTATGGTATTCATCAGTGCATGAGTGACGCATTCAGCCGATGGGAGTGGTCGGTCAGCTTGGTAACGAAAAACGTAACATTGGTCACACTCTCCACTGTCCACTTGGTGTTGGGGCGTTGTTGTTGGGCCCATTCCAAGGGATCCACGGTGTCCAGTTTCTCCAGCATCGTCTCTAGCGACACTCGGTTAATGATGGTAAACGGTTGGTCAAATACCCGGATGTTACTACTCGGGTAAAAATATCGGACTTGGACTGTCTCTTTATGCTGCAGCACATAACCAAACGCCAGATTCAATTTGAAGGCCGTAGTTTGATCATTGAAGATGGCTTCCACGTAGCTACGTAGACGGGCGAGATCAGTCAGTCGGAAATTGTAGATATCTTGAATAGGGTGATGACGGTAGAAACAGTGCCGGATCATGGGCCAATGGCGCCGATAGATGTCACTCACTGGATGGTCTTCGTGTAACAGATCGCTAGGAACATTTAAGGGTTCGTCCACGAAGTGTACTTTGCCCTCCACGTCGTACAAAATCTGGCCCAAGGTCTTGTCGTCGGAATTTGACTGTTGAATTGGGGCGACATCATCATCGGCCCTCGTGCGATGGGTGGGAGTTCCCCCTGTTTCGATATTGATGCCTACGGGCTCTTCTATCTGCAAACGTGGCTGCGGAACAGGGTGTCGTGCGCGCTGGTGTCGCAGCAACTGACTGGTCAGTTTGAAAAGCCGACCACATTCTTCGCATGGACGCTTGGGTACCTCATGGCGTGCACGTGTGTGGCGCTGTAAATGATCCGGGCGCTGAAACGACAGTGTACATATCGTACAGTTATACCGGGCGGTTCCTTCGTGCTTGGTAGCCTCATGGCGGCGCAAATCGTGCAGACGAGTGAATAATTTCGAGCACGTAGTACAAGTGAACATCTTGGTGGTTGACAGAGTGTCTGATGAAACGGTCAGGCCGCTTCCCTTTTATAGCACGCTAGCTGAGGTTGGAAGTGACATTTGCATATGACCTCTGTGAGGTCACTTCCGCTTCCGTTCAAGGATATGTCCCATAATGCACCGGGTCAAAATACTCGCTTCTGATTGGACGAGAGCTCTGTGACGGATTTTAAATACTCGCTTCTGTTTGGTGTACGTCGCTAAAGGTGACCGGAACTGACCTTTGACCCCGGCGCGCGGTGTAAAGGTTTCCACCGCGGTGCGGTGGAAACCTTTGCGCGCCGGGGTCAAAGGTCAGTTCCGGTCACCTTTAGCGACGTACACCAAACAGAAGCGAGTATTTAAAATCCGTCACAGAGCTCTCGTCCAATCAGAAGCGAGTATTTTGACCCGGTGTATTATGGGACATATCCAAGATGGCGGGTTCCAAAATGGCGGATCCAACATGGCGGCTCCAAAATGGCGGCGTATGAGAGCTTCTGGACATGGACCTGATAGAAGTCCGGGATGGTGGAACATTCGTAAACATTCGGGCACTTTTACATCCGGGGACTTTTACATCCGAAGAGACACGGAAGTGCCCGAACATGATATCAGCTAGCGTGCTCTAAAAGGGAAGCGGTCTGGCCGTTTCATCAGACACTCTGTCAACCACCAAGATGTTC
>JAVTVY010049024.1:0-24535 GCA_036873755.1 Hanleya hanleyi | reverse complement strand
ATCTTGACGTGCATCGATATCCTATCGAAGTATGCGTGGGTGGTACCCATCCGGACGAAAACGGAGGCGAATCTCATAGCGGCGTTCAAAGACATCTTCAAGACGAAGGCACGGAATTCCTCAACAGACCGTTCCAACAGTTTCTGAAAGCCCAGAAGATGTTTTTCTTCCATACGTACAACGAGACCAAGGCTTCCGTGGTGGAAAGGTTCAACAGGACATTCAAAGGCCGCATGTATAAATATTTCACCTATAAGAATACATGGCGGTACATCGATGTTCTCCCGAAACTTGTGAGGTGTTACAATCGAGCCTATCATCGGAGTATAGAGAGAGCCCCCATTACCGTGATCCAACGCAATGAAGCCCAAGTCCGGCGTGTCTTGTACCCCAGGCCATCGCAGCGAACGCCGAAGGCGGTGTACAAGGTCGGGGACCCTGTACGGATCAGTAAAGTCAAGGGCAAGTTCGAGAAAAGTTACTTGCCCAACTGGAGCGATGAACACTTCCTGATTAAACGGCGCCTACCCGAACAGCAGCGAGTCTATGAACTGGAAGATCTTCAAGGGGAACCGTTGCTAGGGACGTTTTACGAGACGGAATTACAGCCTGTCGTAAAAACACAGCAAGACTACTACACGGTGGAGCAGATTTTGAAAACGGAACGTCGACGTGGCAAACTGTTTCATTTCGTCAAATGGCAAGGTTGGCCCAGTTCCTTCAATTCCTGGGTCGCTGCCAACCAGGTGAAACGACTATAAAGCCAGACACCACTGCCGTCATCCTTCATTCCACGTTCGACCACAGTGCTATGGACAAACAGCAGCTGCCTCTGAACACAGCGTCTCCCAAAACGCGCAAAGCGCAAGTGGGCTTTGTGGTGATAGTGCTAACCCTGCTGAGTGTGTTGTACGGAGGTGTGTTTTACGACGTAGCCTATGTCAGCACGCTACTTAACCAACTGAGAACACCAGCCATCAGTGAAACCGGTCTACAGATAGCACCAGTCAACCCCGTATCGAGCCCAGTCACCACCACACCCCGTGTACAAGCCACGTCGAGCTCCACACCAAGCTCAACATCTACGCCAAGTACACCCAGTACGTCTGAAGACCCACCGGATTTCATCCCCCACAGTGAACAGACAACGACGACCGACGTTGTACCCACCCCCATCATCACTCGCAGTGAACAGACAACAACGACCGACGTTGTACCCACCACTCCAGTTCACTCGTACGAAATTTACAAGAGCGGGTTACCACGACAACGGATACACCTCGAACCATGGACCCTCGGTGGCAGCATCGCTTCACGAGTCTCATCGCAGGACCGACGGGCTCCGGCAAAACGCACTTCGTCCGGAAGCTCCTTCAACACGCCGACAGCATGATCACCCCACCCATTGCCCGAGTCGTGTGGTGTTATGGAGAATGGCAGGAAGCGTATGCAGCAATGCCCCACATCACGTTCGTGGAAGGCCTACCCAACCTGGCCGATTTGGAACCGGACACCTCTCATGGCGGAGACGGATGCGCGGGTCATCCAACTCTTTACCAAAGGCAGCCACCATCGACGGCTCAGCATCATCTACATTGTGCAGAATCTGTTCAGTAAAAACAAAGAACATCGGAACATCAGCTTAAATACCCACTACCTGGTGGTCTTCAAAAACCCGAGAGATACCACTCAACTGCTGCACCTGGCGAGACAGATATATCCCGGCCGCACACCGTTTGCATTGGAAGCCTTTAAAGATGCCACAACCCCTCAGCACGGGTATATGCTCTTCGACCTGAAGCAAGCCACCCCCGACCACCTTCGACTACGGACCGGCATCTTTCCCAGAGAGACCCACCACGTGTACACGCAAAAATAATGTAAACACATCCACAGTGGCGCCCCCAGCTGGGGTCTGTGTGTTTGATGATGGGGATAATAAAAAGAATGAATACCAGAGCAGGGTTGACTTTGTCTCTGAGGTGGATAAAAAGAGCAGAGTTGTGGGTTCTAGCATTAGTTGTACATGATGTCTGCGCGAGTACGGAAGCACGCTCCCACGCTCCGTGTATTGAAGACGGCCCCACCCGAGTTGGTTCGAACCATTGTACGCGATGCAGACCCTGACCTTGTACGCTGTCTGTGCGAGATCGGGTACAACCTGTTAAAAGGCAACGTACCACTGACTCCGGCTCAGAAGACCAAGTTGACCAAGCATAAGACAGGTCTCGGAAGCCTAGTCCAGAAGCGGGTCCCACAAACACAAAAGAAAAAGGTGCTACAGAAAGGTGGATTTCTCGGGGCCATCTTAGCACCGTTGGCCGCTTCCGTGCTGGGTCCAGTACTGGGTGGACGCTTCGGCCGACAATGAACCACGCGAAAAAAATGGTCCTCGTCGAACCACGACTCCTTCAAAACCTCCAATCGCCCTACCCTGTCCCACCTACGGTGAAGACCATAAACACCCTCGATGGAGAGATGCAACAGATCTTACAGAGACCGGGGTTAAGCGACAGTGAGAAAGTACAACGGTACAATGAGACGCTTCAACGGTACATGACGTTCATGGACCAATACAAAAACCCTCTCTACCCCACCACCACCACCACCACCACCACCACGTGACACACCGCCGACCTCAGCACCGCTCCAACAGCCGCCATTACCAGGGGTAGCCCCCACAGCCCCACAGTGGGTGGAAGACGAAGTGCTGAAGAGTGTACCTGCATCGTTCAAGAAACAAGCTGGCCTGGTATCACAACGGATGAAACAGAATCCTAACATGACTTGGAATGATAAAGGCGAACTACTGGTACAGAATCGGGTGGTCCCCGGCACCCACATGACGGATTTAGTGAATGACCTGATGCGTAAACGCAGATCGCACACGGATCCTCGAGGATGGGAGGTCTTCACTCAAGGCTTGAAAGACATGCATGTACCACAGGAATTGGTGGGGAACCCCCACCGCTGGGCCTTTATGCAGCGAACCCAGCAATCGCCGAGTGGCCCACTACCTTCTTGGGAATCCGAATGGGAACCGGAGTCACCCCCAAAACTCCACCACCACAACGGGCACCTTCTTTTCAAACCTTTAAAAAACCACCCTTGATCAGGACACCCCACATCTCCAGAGCCGTGACGCGTAGCAAGGCAACGCGACGAACACGACGCCGGACACAACCGCCCAAGGCCTGGAAGACCTATTAAAACCAACAGCAGCAGCAGGACAGCTCAGTCGCCATGTTTTACCTCACCCTACCCAGTAACAGTTCGCTGGGTGTGTTTCCGGACAACACCGTGGCCAAGTACGTGACCCAGTTACCGCAACCGTTGCATTTACCTGGACGATGGGAATGTGGCCTCGTGGATATCCAATACCCTTACTCGTGGTACAACGTGCGAGCCAATGAAGTGTGGTACGAGGTGACCTACGAAGGAAAAGACACCCGACTCACCCTCCCCGAAGGCCAATACGAGTTCATGGGTGGGCTGTCAAGACTGTTGCATTATAAGGCTCTCCGGGAGGTCACGAATACTTCAAAACCCATCAAAGCCTATCCCTTCAAGAATCACGTGAACTTCGATTACAACGCCCACAACGACAAGGCAGAGCTTATCGTCACCGCCAACGCGAGTGTCGTACTGATTCCTATCCTACAGCAAATGCTGGGTTTCGATCTACGGACGTTCGCTGGTCCCACCGCCCACCAAGGCGAGATCCCGATGGATATGAAGTCGGCTATGTACGGACTCTACGTCTACTCGGACGTGGTGGACAACCACATGGTGGGCGATATCAACCCTGTTACGGGTGGTGCCCATTAAAAAGTTGTATGGAGATCAAGTCACCCACAGTTTCACCCACATGCTCTACCTGCCCGTACGACAAACCCACATCAACACGATCACGGTGGATATAAGTGATGACACGGGACGACCGGTGGCATTCGAACGCGGGAAAGTGGTGCTGACACTTCATTTTCGACAAGCACGTGCTCCCCACTTTGCATAATGAAAGTACCTGACGAGTGCGATGCACGCAGCTATATGGACTATTATGCCCAACAGGCCGGGGGTGGCTTTCCGGTTTTTAGTGGTGCACGCATGCAACGTGGACATGGACTGGGGAACATACTCGGGAGCATCGTCAAAACGTTCCTGCCCTTGGTGACGCGTGGGGTCAAAGCGATCGGCAAACAAGCGGTGCGCAGTGGACTGCAAGTGGCCGGTGATGTCTTGGGGGTACGGCACCCAAAGAAGCCTTGAAACGGCGGGCCAAAGAAGCGGGAGGCGTCTTGGTGGCCAAAGCACAACGCACCGTAGGGAATAAAAGACCTGCCCCACCGAGACCACGCACCAGTCGACGACCGACCCAGCGACGACGCACATCGAAGACCCAGGATATCTTTTCTTAAAACATGTCCTTGATCCACACCGAGTCCTGCCCCTTCACCAACAGTGAATTTGATTTGTGGACCGTCCCGCCCACACAGACCAGTGCCGAACAAGGGTTATGGGTGAAGCATCTCCCGCTGTCCAGCATCAACGCAACAGGGCCCATCGAGTTCACCATCAGTAATGCGGATACGGCCTATGTGGATTTAGCCCATACATACTTGTACGTGAAAGCCAAGATCGTCAATGGAGATGGCACCACAATCGCCGACCAAGCAACGGTGGGCCCGACGAATCTCTGGCTGCACTCGATGTTTCAACAGGTGGATATATTTCTCAGCGACAAACTCATCAGTGACTCGACCAACACGTACCCCTATCGAGGCGCTAAAAAATCTCAACTGACAGCCGCTTTATTCTACCAGGACAGAGCCGAGCACATGGATGCAGAGAACGACAATACGGGATATAGCAAACGGAAGTCTTTGACCGCGAACGGCGTCTCAGTGGATCTCATGGGTCGACTGCACGCAGACATGTTCATGCAAGAGCGATACCTCTTGAACAAGATCCCCATCAAAATCCGACTGATACGGGCGCCTCCGACCTTCGCCTTGATGGCCACTAACGTAGAGGCGCATGCAGCTGACTATAAGATTGTCATCGAAGACGCAGTCCTGTATGTCCGAAAAGTGAAACCGAATCAAGCCGTTCAATTGGGACACATGAAAGCCTTGGAAACAAAACCAGCCCAGTACCCTATCCGACGTGTACAAACCAAAGTGTTCTCTGTGTCTGCTGGAAATATGAGCGCCAACAAAGAAAACCTGTTCCTGGGGAACTACCCAAGCGATTGATCCTGGCCTGTGTGGAAAATACCAGTTTCAGTGGAGCCTACCCAGAGAATCCGTTTGACTTTAAACATTTCGGCATCAATTTTGTGGCCTTGCATGTGGATGGACAACAGGTGCCAGCCACGGCCTTAACACCGAACTTTGGGCGCGCGAATTTCATTCGAGCCTATCAGAGCCTGTTTACAGCCACCGGTCAAATCAACCAGGACGAAGGGAATTTCATCAGTCGGGAGGACTACGGGAACGGATACACGTTGTTCTGTTTCGATCTGACCCCCACCTTAGAGAACGACCATCAGCTGGCCGTCGCCAAGCAAGGCAATTTACGGTTGGAAATCCACTTTCAACGAGCCCTTCGGAGCACCGTCAATGTGATCTGCTACGCCGAGTTTGACAACATCATTCAAGTGGACAAGGCGCGCAACGTGCTGTGTGACTTCTCCACCTAACATGGATACAGACCAGATAACCACCGTGCTGGAGAATGTCCCAGAGACACGTATGGTCTTTCAAGGGGTGTTCGCCCGAGATGTGTTCCCATTAGACCGTGTGTATCCTGCTGCTTACGTTCTCAACACGGACCCGATGGATCGGCGCGGTGAACATTGGGTGGCCGTGTACTTGACAGAACAGCAGGGCGAATACTTTGACCCGTACGGCCTGCCACCCCTCCATCCCGATTTAACAGACTCCATGGATCAAGGCACAGAGACGTGGTGTTGGAACAGTCAAACGTTGCAAAGCCTGACCAGTAGCGTGTGCGGACAATATTGCTTGTTTTACCTGTACCATCGATGCCGGGGAAGACCCTTATCTACCATCGTACAGGTGTTTGACGAGTACCCCAAGGCCGAGGACCGCGATGTACTCGTATATGACTGGGCCGACCATCATTTCAATGTACAAGCCCCGTTCTGGGCTTGAATTCTTTCAATGTACACACGCCCGCTGTTCTGGGCTTAAGTTTACAAGCCCCCTGTTCTGGGCTTCAGTTCTTTCAATGTAAAAGCCCGCTGTTCTGGGCTTCAGTTCTTTCAATGTACAAGCCCCTTGTTCTGGGCTTCAGTTTTCACGTGGTTGTTCTCACGTTGTTGTTGTTCACTTAATAAAAAAAATGAGATCTCACCAAAAAACCCTGTCTTGTGTGTTTTATTCATAATGCATAAATGCCCAATGTGGCGATTCAGTCAAACTGAAATCAGTGGTGTAGGATGGGGCCAAAATGTAACCCATCAATGTTAGAATGCAAGAGCACTATAGTAAAATAGAGAGCCAATGAAATCAGCCCACAGACCAAGTACGTGTTTTGGTCTAGGTTTGGAGCGGGCATTTCATTGAGGTGCGTGTAAAGGAAGACGGTGAGTGAAGACTCGTCCAACACGTATAGATGAAGTTTATTACTATGGAGACCTTGGACCGTTTGACCTGTATGTGACCTTTGACCTTTTGACCCGACATTCATCCGCGCACTGCCGGTGATGACGCGCGCGAGCGCTGCGGCCGGAGATCACTCCCGTGCGCGCGCGCTGGGGGGCCGGGCCGGGGCCGAGAAAGTTGGAGGTAGTGTTTGAGCATTCTGAAAAAAACCGGAAGTGACGTCCCACACTTGCGCAGACCCACCAAACCACGTGAATGTTAGTCCAGGTGGATGCTCCCCCCACCTAAGATTCACATGGATACCTCACTCGACACAATAGGCCCATGAGGAGCCCACCTAGACGCCAAAAACGTCTATTTCCATACTCTTTGGCTACCGCGCATGCGCAGAATGACCCTATGTCTACCCCACATCCACGCCATCAGATGCTCCCTCACATAGGCTTCACATGGATACCTCACACGACCCATTCGAACCGTGAATAGCCCATCTCTAACCCAAACACACCCACACACACACCCAAAAATGCCTGCTTTCTATACTACGGCCAGGCTGCGCATGCGCAGAGTATTGACAACGTACGAACCAAGTCAAGTGCTTCTGCATGAGAGCTTCAAAATGAGACCTCATATGACACCATTGGACCACCAGGGACTCACCTAGACTCCAACATGTCCACCCCGTATGGATTTATACATACGTTGGGCTTATATCCCAGTATATGGGTCTATATGGGTCTATATGGGGCTATAGACAGACCTCGAACTTTTTTCAAAAATTTCACCGTTTCGTGCCGGGACACTTCCTATCATGTTTGTCTTGACGAGACTAAGAAAACAAATCCAAACAACCATACCGCAAATGTCTAGAAGTAGGTTTCCCAGTGGGACAAACATTGGTCCTATACCCCTAGTATGGGACTATATGGGTCTATATGGGTCTCAGTGACTTTTTTCCAAAATTTCACCGTTTCGCTCCGGGATACTTCCTATCATGTTCTAAATGACGAGACTAAGAAAACAAATCCAAACAACCATACCGCAAATGTATAGAAGTAGGTTTCCCAGTGGGACAAACATTGGCCCTATACCCACAGTATGGGACTATATGGGTCTATATGGGTCTCGGTGACTTTTTTCAAAAATTTCACCGATTCGCTCCGCGACACTTCCTATCATGTTTGTCTTGACGAGACTAAGAAAACAAATCCAAACAACCATACCGCAAATGTCTAGAAGTAGGTTTCCCAGTGGGACAAACATTGGTCCTATACCCCTAGTATGGGACTATATGGGTCTCCCTGAACTTTTTTCAAAAATTTCAACGATTCGCTCCGCGACACTTCCTATCATGTTTGTCTTGACGAGACTAAGAAAATAAATCCAAACAACCATACCGCAAATGTCGAGAAGTAGGTTTCCCAGGATGGTCCTATACCCCCCATACTCCATATAGGCATTTTCCCGTAATTTAGGATAAAGTCTGTGTTCCGTATTTTTTCAGGAAAAATTTTACATACACCCACCCTGGAACTAGGGGGAGATAACTCTATTGATAGGCAAGTCCCGTTAAGCCCGGCGACCTATATACCCCCCATACCCCATATAGGCATTTTCCAGGATTTTTCGATAAAGTCCGTGTTCCGGGGTTTTTTTTCAGGAAAAATTTTACATGCACCCACCCATGACTGGATGCCCCTTCACATAGGCTTCACATTGACACCTCATACAACTCGATCGGCCCATTAGGGGCTCCCCTAGATCCCAAAACGTCTATTTTCATACTGTTTGCCCACCGCGCATGCGCAGAATGCCGATATTTCAACCCCACACCCAACCCATCAGATGCCCCTTCACGAATGCTTCACTTTGATACCTCACTCGACCCCATTGGATCATTAGGGGCTCCCCTAGCTCCAAAACGTCTATTTTCATACCCTTTGGCCACCGCGCATGCGCAGAATGGTGACAACGCTCGAGCCACTAGTCCAGTCATATGCCCCTTCACGAAGGCTTCACATGGATACCTCATACAACTCCATCGGCCCATTAGTGGCTCCCCTAGATCCCAAAACGTCTATTTCCATACCCTTTGGCCACCGCGCATGCGCAGAATGGTGACAACGCCCGAGCCGCTAGTCCAGGCCGATGCCCCTTCACGAATGCTTCACATTGATACCTCATATGACTCCATCGGCCCATTAGTGGCTCCCCTAGCTCCAAAACGTCTATTTTCATACCCTTTGGCCACCGCGCATGCGCAGAATGCCGATATTTCAACCCCGCACCCAGCCCATCAGATGCCCCTTCACGAATGCTTCACTTTGATACCTCACTCGACCCCATCGGTCCACTAGGGACCCCCCTCGGTCACAGAACATCTATTTAGGTATTCCCCGTATACATTAACATTACAAAATGGCGCCTACAACATGGCGGCTCCAAAATGGCGGCATGCCAGGGAAAAACCTCAGACAAACAAGTCTAGACATGTCCAAAGGTCACGCCTCATTCACCCCAACCGGAAGTGACGTCATTTTTACATCCGGGTGAAATGTGACTCGAAAGTGGTAGACCCTACTACTCATGTTGATAGGCAAAATGTACACATGTTTATGTTATTTGTTACATGTACAAATGCCAATTTCAGCATAATTCTTGCAGAGTAGAAATTTTCAAAAATGATATTTTTCTGTTTTCTATTTTATGAAAAAAACATTTCAGTAATGCCTTTTACCTGCTACAAAATGTATACTTCCCATAACCTCCATACTTGCATATATCCAATAAAACTGTAAACAATTAACATTTACAAGTGCACATGAATCATCAAAAATATATACAAGATATAATATATACATGAGATAATGCTCATTCAAGTTAATCTTTTCTTCGTCATCACTACTAGCTCAAATGTCTGCATCGGAAAATTTCCCCTACCGGTCAGTCATAAACCACAATTTCAACATACAAGACAAACATAGTATGATCAAAATTAAATGAAATTTACCTGACCACCCTTACCATTTTCCTGATGAACATGTGGTAATAAATGAAACATTAACTTCAATGAACATGACCCATTTAATGTACACATCAAACTGAAGCGAAGAAATAATACTGAACAATATTGCCATGTTGATTATACTAGGGGAGATAACTTTTCTGCCACGGGAGACAATTTTGTATTACCTCCCTTTGAATTTGAAGCTTATTCACAGGGGAGCTAGTTTTCATTCCACTGAGAATAGATTAATGAGAGTGGTGGGAAGGAGTGAGAGTGCCTCCCACCCCCTCTTCCTCTGAACCTCAATATCAATCACTGAAACAGATTCTTTTTGGAAACAATATCCCAATATTAAACCAATAAAAATCTTATAATATTTTCATAAATGTAAGTTATAGATATATATGAGATCACAAGAATGCAAAAGTTCTACTGCAAACTATAACCTATTAATGTTGCTCCACTATTTCTTCTCTGCTTACTTCTAACTTCCAAATGGAGCAAGATCAAATCCAACACACTGGCCAATCTTGAAAAGCTTTGAGCAAAACTTAAATTCATGCGGTTTGGAAATCCTTGTTGGCCGAGCTCATCCACATGTGGGAAGTTGTGAAGTTGGTTCCTGGTTCCATAGCCTTGAAGTGGCATTTGGCTTGGTCAATTACTGGAGATCACAGGACATGATCGTTATACATGGAAGTCATCCGAGTCGATCTCAAAGTTTGAGGAGCATGACCATTAACCTGTCATGTCCTTGTTGTTGTTACTTCTTTGCTGGGAGAAGTTGAATTGCCTCTTAAGTCAAGCTGGCTGAGGATGGGGATGAAGCCCTAAAATTCTTACCATGACTGAGGTATGCACAAGCATACCCCAGATTAATGCCCGCGAATCCCACAGATCAAATATCTTGAAGCAAACTGAAACTTCACACATCCGACTTTAACATGATGCAATATCGTATCGGGGTATAATCTATTTATTTTTTAAATGTATGTGAAATTTGTAAATTTTCGGTATACAAATTTTACATTCAATCAATAAAAAAGGACCCCAATATTTCTCTTCAATAGCAATTTAGGACTACCGAGAATGTCCTACTTTTCACTTATTATTCCCAAAATATCAAATTTTGATAAGAATTGATTCCTCATCAACTATTGGAGCATGAGATATGGCAATATGATATGATAAATACTTTTGTTGCAGAATTTGATACCTGAATTATTTCAAAATGTGACTATGAGCATCTATTTTATGTCAATGTTAACCTCATGGGAATTGTTTTTGGTCAAAAGTGAGAGCTTGTGTACGTACCAAAAATTGGTAAAGTTTTAAACTGTTTTAAAACACGTTTAATCCAAATATTTATCCGTTTTGCATAAATATTGCAGGACATCAGTCTGAACAACAAATGTATAAAGTTTCAGATTGATAAAATGGTTTACTTTAAGATATTCAAACTTTCAAAGAGCGACAGCAAACACATTACAACAACAACAACAACACATTAATGGTCCATACCCTTGCACAGACTGAACCTTACAATTTTCCTTCAAACAGCACAGACTGGATTCTACTGTATCACTGAGACTTTCCACTTGACATTTTAATCCTCTAATATTTGATTAATCTTGTCAATCATACTCATGACTGCTCTCGCGCTTGTTGGCACTGGTTGTCTCACTTTCCACACTCTCCTTGTCTCTACTAACAACAGTGTCCAAGACTCCAGACTTGGTCAACCTATTGTGAATACACGGAGGATGCAGTAAAGTCAGAGATATATACCAAATTGATTCTGTATTACAGGTGAACCATCATTGCTTTCACTGCACGAAAAGCAGGGTTTACTAATGTATTATCCTCATAATTATTAATACGGTACACTATTGCCACTTTGATCCAATTTTATAGTGACGATACTAGACGACATCACATTACAGCATGGTCAGATTGTGTAACAGTTAGATATCATGACAGCAGTTCTCGTCTTGGTAAAGGGAGATAACAAATTTCTGAATATTTCGCTCATTTCAAGAAAAGCCCTGACCATCATTCACCTAACTTTTCCATCTGGTGAGTTATTGATCACTCTCCTGGAAAATGAATTGCAGAGTAATACTGACAAGAGTGAATCACTCCTGCAATACAGTGATCACTCTTACAATACAACATCTAGGAGAGTGAATAACAGCTCTCGCAATTTCACAAACATGAGACTGAACAAGACAGTTTAATAAGTTTGACCTTACAGCAAAAATAATGTAAACACATCCACAGTGGCTCTCCCAGCTGGGGTGTGTGTTTGATGAGGATAATACAAGAATTAATACCACATCATGGTTGACTTTGTCTCTGTTCAATATTCAGGAGGTAGGTAGATAAAAGGGCAGAGTTATGGGTTCTAGCTTTAGTTGTACATGATGTCTGCGCGAGTACGGAAGCACGCACCGACGCTCCGTGTATTGAAGACGGCCCCACCAGAGTTGGTCCGAACCATTGTACGCGGTGCGGATCCTGACCTTGTACGCTGTCTGTGCGAGATCGGGTGCAACCTGTTATTAGGCAACGTACCACTGACTCCGGCTCAGAAGACCAAGATGGCCAAGCATAAGACAGGTCTCCGAACCCTAGTCCAGAAGCGAGTCTCTCAAACACAAAAGAAAAAGGTGTTACAGAAAGGCGGCTTTCTCGGGGCCATCTTAGCACCGTTGGCCGCTTTCGTGTTGGGTCCAGTATTGGGAGGACTCTTCGGCCGACAATGAAGAACACGAAAAACATGGTCCTCGTCGAACCACAGTTCCTTCAAAACCTCCAACCGCCCTACCTTGTTCCACCTACGGTGAAGACGATAAACACCCTCGATGAAGAGACGCAACAGATCTTACACAGACCGGGGTTAAGCGACAGTGAGAAAGTACAACGGTACAAGGAGACGCTTCAACGGTACATGACGTTCATGGACCAATACAAAACCCTCTCTATCCCAGCACCACCACCTCCACCACCACCACGCGACACACCGCCGACCTCAGCACCGCTACAACAGTCGCCATTGCCAGGGGTACCACCCACAGCCCCACAGTGGGTAGAAGACGAAGTCCTGAAGAGTGTACCTGCATCGTTCAAGAAACAAGCTGGCCTGGTATTGCAACGGATGAAACAGAATCCTAACAGGACTTGGAATGATAAAGGCGAACTACTGTTACAGAATCATGTGGTCCCCGGTACCCACATGACGGATTTAGTGAATGACCTGATGCGTCAACGCAGGTCGCACACGGATCCTCGAGGATGAGAGGCCATTGCTCAAGGCTTAAAAGACATGCATGTACCACAGGAATTGGTGGGGAACCCCCAGCGCTGGGCTTGGATGCAGCGTGACTCACCGGTGCACGCACAACGACAGACTCCATACACTTGGAAAGCCGAACGGGAACCGGAGTCACCCCCCAGAACACCACAACGACGGGCACCTTCTTTTCACTCCTTTAAAAAACCACCCTTGATCAAGACACCCCACATCTCCAGAGCCCTGACACGTAGCAAGTCACCGCGTCCAACAGCAGCAGGAGGAAAGCTCCGTCGCCATGTTTTACCTCTCCCTACCCAGTAACAGTTCGCTGGATATGTTTCCTGACAACACCTTGGTCAAGTACGTCACCCAGTTACCGCAACCGTTGCATTTACCTGGACGCTGGGAATGTAGACTCGTGGATATCCAATAACCTTACTCGTGGTACAACGTGCGAGCCAATGAAGTGTGGTATGAGGTGACCTACGAAGGAAAAAACACCCGACTCACCCTCTCCGAAGGCCAATACGATACCCCCAAGGAGTCCGTACAGGGGCTGACAAGATTGTTGCATTATAAGGCTCCACGAGAGGTCACGAATACGTCAAAACCCATAAAAACCTTTCCCTTCAAGAATCGCGTGGACTTCGATTACAACGCACACAACGACAAGGCACTGATCCTCCTCATCACCAACGTGAGTGTCTACCGGGTCCATCCGAGGACCATGGCCAGATCTCGATGGATATGAAGTCGGGTATGTACGGACTCAGACGTGGTCGACAACCACATTGTCGGAGATGTCAACACACCTCTGTTACGGGTGGTTCCCATTAAAAAGGAGTATGGAGACCAAGTCACCCACAGTTTCACCCACATGCTCTACCTACCCGTACGACAAACCGACATCAACACTATCACGGTGGATATAAGAGATGACACGGGACGACCGTTCGCATTCGAACGAGGGAAAGTGGTGCTGGCACTTCATTTCCGATAAGCACGTTCTCCCCACTTTGTATAATGAAAGTGCCTTACGAGTGCGATGCACGCAACTATATGGACTATTATGCCCAACAGGCCGGGGGTGGCCTTCCGGTCTTTAGCGGTGCATGCATGCAACGAGGGCATGGGAACATACTGGGGAGCATCGTCAAAACGTTCCTGCCCTTGGTGACGCGTGGGGTGAAAGTAATCGGTAAACAAGCGGTACGCAGTGAACTGCAAGTCGCCGGTGATGACTTGGGCGGTACGGCCTTCAAACGGCGGCCCAAAGAAGCGGCAGGCGTTTTGCCCGCCAAAGCACAACGCACCGTAGGGAATAAAAGACCTGCACCACCGAGACCACGCACCAGTCGACGACCGACCCAGCGACGACGCACATCGAAGACCCAGGATATCTTTTCTTAAAACGTGTCCATAATCCACACACAGTCCTGTCCCTCCACCAACAGTGAAATTGATTCGTGGACTGTCCCGCCTACACAGACCAGTGCCGAACAAGAATTATGGGTGAAGCATCTCCCGCTCTCCAGCATCAACGAAACAGTGCCCATCGAGTTCACCATCAGTAATGCGGATACGGCCTATGTGGATTTAGCCCATACATACTTGTATGTGATAGCCAATATCCTCAATGGGGATGGCTCCAGAATCTCGACCAAGCAACGTCGACAAATCTCTGGCTGCACTCTATGTTTCAACAAGTGGATATTTTTCTCAGCGATAAACTCATCAGTGACTCGACCAACACGTACCCTTATCGAGCCTACATCGAGACGCTGTTGTATGTACGCGAGGCTAAATAATCTCAGCCGTCAGCCGCTTTATTCTACCAGGACACAGCCGAGCACATGGGCACAGAGAACGACAATGCGGGATATAACAACGGCGTCTCAGGGATCTCATGGGTCGACTGCACACAGACATTTTCATGCAAGACCGGTACCTTTTGAACAAGATCCCCATAAAAATCCGACTGATACGGGCGCCTCCGACCTTCGCCTTGATGGCCACTAACGTAGAGGGGCATGCAGCCGACTATAAGATCGTCATCCAAGACGCAGTCCTGTATGTCCGAAAAGTGAAACCGAATCCAGCCGTTCAATTGGGACACCTCAAAGCCTTGGAAACAAAACTAGCCCAGTACCCTATCCGACGTGTGCAAACCAAAGTGTTCTCTGTGTCTGCTGGAAATATGAGCGCCAACAAAGAAAACCTGTTCCTGGGGGAACTACCCAAATGATTGATCCTGGCCTGTGTGGAAAATACCAGTTTCAGCGGAGCCAACCCAGAGAACCCGTTTGACTTTAAACATTTCGGCATCAATTTTGTGGCCCTGCATGTGGACGGGCAACAGGTCCCAGCCACGGCCTTAACACCGAACTGTGCGCGGGGCGCGGGAATTTCATTCGAGCCTATCAGAACCTGTTTACAGCGACCGGTCAAATCAACCTGGACGAAGTAAATATGACGAGTCCTGAGGACTACGCGAACGGATACACGTTATTCTGTTTCGATCTGCCCCCCACCTTAGAGAACAACCATCAGCTGGCCCTGGCCAAGCAAAGCACATTACGGTTGGAAATCCACTTGCACGAGCCCTCCGGAGCACCGTCAATGTGATCTGCTACGCAGAGTTTGACAACATCATTCAAGTGAACAAGGCGCGCAACGTCCTGTGTGACTTTGCCACCTAACATGGATACAGACCAGATTACCACCGTGCTGGAGAATGTCCCAGGGACACGTATGGTCTTTCAAGGGGTGTTCGCCCGAGATGTTTTCCCATTAGACCGTGTGTATCCTGCTGCTTACGTTCTCAACACGGACCCGATGGATCGGCCCGGTGAACATTGGGTGGCCGTGTACTTGACAGAACAGCAGGGCGAATACTTTGACCCGTAGGGCCTGCCACCCCGCCATCCCGATTCAACAGACTTCTTGGATCAAGGCACAGAGACGTGGTGTTGGAACAGTCAAACGTTGCAAAGCCTGACCAGTAGCGTGTGCGGACAATATTGCTTGTTTTACCTGTACCATTGATGCCGGGGAAGAACCTTATCTACCATGGTACAGATGTTTGACGAGTACCCCAAGGCCGAGGACCCAGATGTACTCGTATATGACTGGGCCGCCCATAATTTCAATGTACAAGCCCCGTTCTGGTCTTAAGGTCTTTCACGAAAAGCCCCCTGTTCTGGGCTTAAGTTCTATCGATTTCAATGTACAAGCCCCCTGTTCTGGGCTTAGTTCTATCGATTTCAATGTACAAGCCCCCTGTTCTGGGCTTCAGTTTTCACGTGGTTGTTCTCACGTTATTGTTATTTATTGTTGAATAAAAAACAAAATGAGATCTCACCAAAAAAAAAACGGTCTTGTGTGTTTTCTATAGGAGCATAAAACAAGCGGCCATGAAGGCTATAACAGACATGTGGGGATTCAGTCAAACTGGCCTTGAACACCGTTGAGAAAATAGCCAATCAGTGGCCTAGGATGGGGCCAAATGTAACCAATCAATGTCTGGAAAACAATGCAAGAGCACTGCAGTAAAATAGAGAGCCAATGAAATCAGGTCACAGACCAAGTACATGTTTTGGTCTAGCTTAAGAGTGGGCATTCCAGCACAAAAAAATTGACCAGTAGTTACAAGAGCAACAAGTGGAGTGAAAAAACTATAGAGGTTCGAGATGCGGGTAAAGATCAGGAAGACGGCGAGTGGAGACGCGTCCAACACCTATAAATTAAGTTTATTCTAAGTTCCATGGTTTCATGTAATTTTTCGTGCCAATACGGTTCTGGGAAAAACTGAGGGTTCCCCACTGGTCATTTAACATGGGCATAGTGCTGGTGATATTGTCGGGGACCCTGTGCATTCCATGAGTGCTTCGGGAGGGCGGATAAAGGCTATCTATTGGCCCGAAGATGGCCGAACATTGTCGGAAGGGGGACCTTAGACCTGGACTTGACCTTTGACCTTTTGACCCGAAATTCACCCGCGCACTTCCGGTGATGCCGCGCAGGCGTGCGTCCGGATAACGCGCGTTGCGGCCGGGCCGGGTTAATAGGAGTTTTTCCCTATTGTAGGGGTAAAGTCCGCGTTCCGCTTTTTATATTTTTTTCTGGAGAAACTTTAACATGCACCCACTCGATTGACTTGATAGGCAGACCCCAATAAGCCCGGGGACCGATATTCGCCCTATGGGATAGGGTTGATGGGGGATTTCCTCTATTGTAGGGGTAAAGTCCGTGTTCCGCTTTTTATAAAAAAATTTCTGTGAAAACTTGCACCCACCCAGGACTTGAAAGGCAGGCCCGATAAGCCCGTGGGACCGATATTAGCCCCCAGTAGACAGGGTTTATAGGGGTTCTCCTCTATTGTATGGGTAAAGTCCGTGTTCCGCTACCTCTCTCAGCAGGCCCCGATAAGCCAGGGACCGATAGGGTTGATAGGAGTTTTCCCCTATTTTAGGGATCTGTGTTCCGCGTTTTTATATTTTCGGGACAAATCTTTTTTTTACATGCACCCACCCATGACTGGATGGCCCTGGAGGAGCGCTTGACTTTGACACCTCACTCGATCCAATCAGTCCACTAGGGGCCCCTCTCGCCCCTGAAGATTGCCGAACATTCTTACGAAAACCCACGTATTTGGGACTACTTTCTGTCCGCGTAGGCAGACCACATCACCGCCAGACCGCATCACCGCGGAGGAATACATGCCCCAAGGTGACGCCCCATTCACGCAGACCGGAAGTGACGTCATACTTGCGCAGAACATAACTGTTTTCTGCGCATGCGCAGTGAAGAGCCACTGAGGGAATATCACGGCTACATACTACTCGGCGATCTGACCATTTTTATCAAACTATAGGACTTCATCTACGTTTCCAACATAGAATTTCCATTATAAAAGAATGAAATAAAAGTAGGAATTCGGCATATTACTTTATGCTATCGATGCGCATCAACACAGAACTGACAGGTAATGGAGAAAATTAACCATAGAATTATTGGAATTTTGAGATAGAAATGAACATAGATTTCTTTTTCAAATTTTCAGATAAGACGTAACGCGCGGTGTTTCATCTACACACAAATCAAAACATAAGGGTCTCCAGCTTAATTTATCCGCTTTTGTATGAAACATCAATTTTGAGAATTATGAGCGCGATGCCGTTTTCAAAATAGCCAGAACAGCGTAAAACATTCTAGCTCGATTGCGTTATCATTGTAGTCATGACATGGAATTGAAATTTGAAATCCGCAGCATGTGCTATTTCGTGAAAAAGGGTCTAAATCGAGTCATTTAAACGCACATTTAGACACGAAGGACCGCTTGGACCAAAAAGATTTTCCACCAGTGGAGTTGTAATTCCACTGCACATCACCAAGTTAAATGGTGTTTTGGTTCTTGAGGGTACCTTAGTAGTATACAAAGCGTGAATTGATAGAATTGCTCCCCACTGCGCATGCGTGTGACGTCATTAACCTGGGAAAAAGGGTATGTGCGCATGCGTGATGGGGAGCAACGGGGAGCAGAGGTCAGTGAGTGCAAGATGTGGGAGGTGGGTACAAGATGGCCGCCAAGATGTGGGAGGTGGGTACAAGATGGCCGCCATGTGGGAGGTGGGTACAAGATGGCCGCGAGTGTCAGTGAGTGCAAGATGTGGGAGGTGGGTACAAGATGGCCGCCGTGGGTGGTGGGTGGAACGAAAAAAAAAGTTCCGGCAAAAAAAAAAAAAAAAATGTATTCATCCGCGGTGATGCGGTTTGGCCGTGGTTTTGGCGGTAATTCGGTCTCGGGAAAAAGCTTCCGCGGAGAAAAAGTAGTCCCTAGATAAAATGGTCCGATTGGGTCGAGTGAGGTATCAAAGTGAAGCTTAGGTGAAGGGGCATCTAATGGGCTGGGTGTGGGGTTGAAATATCGGCATTCTGCGCATGCGCGGTGACCGAAGGGTATGAAAATAGCCTTTTTGGAGCTAGGGAGCCCCTAGTGTACCGATGGGGTCGAGTGAGGTATCGATGTGAAGCATTCGTGAAGGGGCATCTGATGGGCTGGGTGTGGGGTTGAAATATCGGCATTCTGCGCATGCGCGGTTACCGAAGGGTATGAAAATAGCCTTTTTGGAGCTAGGGGAGCCCCTAGTGTACCGATGGGGTCGAGTGAGGTATCGATGTGAAGCATTCGTGAAGGGGCATCTGATGGGCTGGGTGTGGGGTTGAAATATCGGCATTCTGCGCATGCGCGGCGACCCAAGGGTATGGAAATAGCGGTGTTGGAGCTAGGGGAGTCCCTAATGGGCCAATGGAGTCGTAGGAGGTATCAAAGTGAAGCATTCGTGAAGGGGCATCTGATGGACTGGGCGTGGGGTTGAAATATCGGCATTCTGCGCATGCGCGGTGACCCAAGGGTATGGAAATAGACGTTTTGGAGCTAGGGGAGCCCCTAATGGTCCAATGGGTCGAGTGAGGTATCAAAGTGAAGCATTCGTGAAGAGGCATCTGATGGACTGGGTGTGGGGTTGACATATCGGCCTTCTGCGCATGCGCGGTGGCCCAAGGGCATCAAAATAGCCTTTTTGGAGCTAGGGGAGCCCCTAATGGTCCAATGGGATCGAGTGAGGCATCAAAGTGAAGCATTCATGAAGGGGCATCTGATGGACTGGGTGTGGGGTTGAATTAGGGTCATTCTGCGCATGCGCGGTGGCCCAAGGGTATGAAAATAGACGTTTTGGCATCTAGGGGAGCCCCTAATGGTCGAATGGGGTCGAGTGAGGTATCAACGTGAAGCCTAGGTGAAGGGGTATTTGATGGCTGGGTGGGTGCATGTAAAAATTTTCCTGAAAAAAAAAATACGGAACACGGACTTTATCGAAAAACCTGGGAAAATGCCTATATGGGGTATGAGGGGTATATAGGTCGCCGGGCTTAACGGGGCTTGTCTATCAACAGAGTTATCTTCCCCTAGTTCCTGGGTGGGTGCATGTAAAAATTTTCCTGAAAAAATACGGAATACGGACTTTATCCTAAATTACGGGAAAATGCCTATATGGGGTATGGGAGGTATAGGACCATCCTGGGAAACGTACTTCTATACATTTGCGGTAGGGTTGTGAGGTCTCGTTTTACTCGTCTCGTCATTTAGAACATGATAGGAAGTGTCCCCGTGCGAATCGGTGAAATTTTTGAAAAAGTCACCGAACCCCATATAGTCCCATACTGAGGGTATAGGATCAATGTTTGTCCCCCTGGGAAACGTACTTCTATACATTTGCGGTAGGGTTGTGGGGTCTCGTTTTACTCGTCTCGTCATTTAGAACATGATAGGAAGTGTCCCCGTGCGAATCGGTGAAATTTTAACAGTTCACTCAAGTTTTTTTAGAGAGAACTTCCCACACAAATAGAACAGGTTAAGAGCTAATGCATACTGATAAATGTTACTGCTTGATTGAAAGCTTTGGTGGTCATCTGGGATTTCATCTGAAACCTAAAAATATCTTGTTTAGAACAATAAGACCGATCCCATTGATATTTGGCATACATCATTGGTGGCTCGAGCTCACTAATGAATTGCCTGAGTTTAACTTGTAATAAAATTTACAGTAAATATTGTGTAACTGATTGTGGGGGTGTTGATGGTGGTTGACCTGGGTTACATTTGGGCAGCACTTTTGAAAATTGTGTACATAATTCTGTGTTGTTTGTAAAAGTTGTGAGAGCTGTTAATCATTACTTTGCTCGTTCAAGTTGCTCCGTACAAGAAAATAACCTTCCAAAATAGGTCAAATATGAAATGAGTCTATTTTAACCCCACAAGTGACTACATATATGCCACATGATAGGGCGATCAAGAATATGTAAAATTTGAATTTCCAAGATACGTGGTCCGACCGCCATCGTGAATTGTCGAAACACTATAACATGTTTGAAGAGCTTGAACTGCAATAGTTGAGGACTTCTAATTTGTTGTTTTTTTCTTTTCCAGAAGAATGTCAACCACTCTTTACCTCTGATAGTTTTTCCGCTTTTCAGAAATTGATATGTTCAAATTTCCAGAAAATCGCATAATTTGAAAAGTGTTATTATTTAATAATACACAAAGGATGGGTCCGATCATTTTGTATCTTGGCACTTGTACTCCCTGCGACATGGGTGTTTGGTCAGTGACATTAGGGCTTAGTCGTAACAATAGTTCAGGAGCTATGGTAACGTGAACCGTGCAAAACACTGAGAACCCCTCGGCATTGGAGGTCATTAAATAGGGCCCTGGATGATGAAGAAACTTTGGAGACAAACTGAAAGCTTATACCTATAGTGACCCATACAATATAAGTCAGTTCGTGGCCATATGCCTGTGAGATTTAGGTTGGGTACTCCTCTGCTCCTGGGATACTGTTCATATGTGCTGATTACGATGACACTAATTGATGCTCAATTTTAATGAAGACCATGTGTGGAGTTAAAACTTTGATCCAGTGACCCCCAAAACAGGTCAATCTCACTTTGCGATGGACTTCTGTTCTATGATCACTTCCATGTGTTATGCAAGTTTGAGGCGCCAAGGCAAGTCATTCTTCAAATAACTAAATGGTGACAAATTGACAGAGTTTGACCTGGTGGCCCGCAAAATGAGTCAATCTCAGTGATTTTCGATAGGCTAGTGCGTTATGATCACATGCATGTGCCTGTGTATGGGCATTTGATAATAGCCTGAATAAAAGAGGTGTCAAGTGAGCTTGTGTGGGGAAATAGAATGGTGTGCTTGATCGGTGTCGCAAGCCACCTGCGCATGCAGCTGGATGCATTGCAGCGGTTGCTGGCAGTACATAGGTGGGGTGAGATGGACGTCCGAATGGATGGTGTGGTAACGCGTGCTTGAATGGGTGTCGTCAATCTGCGCAGGCGCAGTTGGTTGTAGTAAGTAAAGTGGCCATTTTCGGGGAGTACATGAAGGTATTTGGGATCGAGATGGGCTATTCACGGTTCGAATGCGTCCTGGAAGGTGTCATCTTGTAGTTCTCGGAGTGTACAATCCGATTTGAGGGATGTTCGCGTCATCTGTGACGTCATCGGTGATGTCATCGGTACGAGTAGTAGCGAAAGTGGACATTTTCGGGCAGTACATGAAGGTATTTGGGATCGAGATGGGCTATTCACGGTTCGAATGCGTCCTGGAAGGTGTCATCTTGTAGTTCTCGGAGTGTACATTCCGATTTGAGGGATGTTCGCGTCATCTGTGACGTCATCGGTGATGTCATCGGTACGAGTAGTAGCGAAAGTGGACATTTTCGGGCAGTACATGAAGGTATTTGGGGTCGAGATGGGCTATTCATGGTTCGAATGCGTCCTGGAAGGTGTCATCTTGTAGTTCTCGGTGTGTACATTCCCATTTGAGGGATGTCCGCGTCATCTGTGACGTCATTGATGACGTCATCGGTACGAGTAGTAGCGAAAGTGGACATTTTGTGGGTGCGTGAGGGTGAGTTTGGTGTAGAGATGCACCATCCTTAGTCCGAATGCGTCGTGTGAGGTGTCATTCTGTAGCTCTCGGGGTGTACATTCCGAATTGAGGCATGTCCCAAGCATCTGTGACGTCATCGATGACGTCATCAGTAGGAGTATTAGCGAAAGTGAGCCTTTTGGGGCAGTGCAGGAAGGTATTTGGTGTAGAGATGGACCATCCGCGTTGCGAATGCGTCGTGTGGGGTGTCATGTTGTAGCTCTCGGAGTATACACCCTGATTTCAGGGATATTTATAGCATCTGTGACGTCATTGGTGACGTCATTAGTACAAGTTGTCGCGAAAGTGGGCATTTTTTAGCAGTGAAGGATGTTATTTGGTGTAGAGATGGACCATCCGCTGTCCAAATGGACCGTGTGAGGTGTCATCTTGTAGCAACGCCCACCAACACCATTCTTAATGCTTCAACGCCCTGGTGAAATAGCTCAGAAGCTCTGATATTACATGGAATTGTCACTAATTCTTCGAAATGCAGTGATGCCCGTCAACGCCCGTCGTTACACCTTAACACTCTAACATAACGCCATGATATAGACCAGAGAGAGAGAACAACAGCAACAACAACAAGGATGACACATGAGAGAACAACAACAACAAGAAGTTTTTTTCATATAGTTTATTTTCCCCAATGTTACATCATACCCACGCTGGGGGAGCCGCGTTGGGTATATTTACAATTCAAGAAGATTCTTATCCAATCAGAGGCCACCATTTGCATGTTTCATATTCGTTCCTGTCCGTTAGATGTATTCTTGTCCAATCAGAAGTCTCATTTTCAGAAAGTGCCATCTGAACCGTTTATTCTAATCATCGTCGGGCAGGCCAGGATACCGTTGAGGCAACATATCCTCAGATAGTTGTTTGCGCATTCTGGGTATCTATCAGTGCATGGGTGAATACTTTCATCCGATGGAGGTGGTGGTCAGTTTAACCACGAAGAACGCAACATTGGTCATTATCTCCACTATCCACTTGGTGTTACAATTCAAGAAGACTTGTCCAATCAGAGGCCACCATTTGCATCTGTCATATTCGTTCCTGCCCGTTAGATGTATTCTTGTCCAATCAGAAGTCTTCATTTCAGAAAGTTCCATCTTCGGCCATGTTCGCTTTGAACCGTTTATTCTAATCATCATCAGGCAGCCCAGGATACCGTTGAGGCAACATATCCTCAGATAGTTGCTTGTGCATTCTGAGTATCTATCAGTGCCTGGGTGAATACATTCAGCCGATGGGTTGGTTGGTCAGCTTGGTCACGAAGAACGTAACATTGGTTACCCTCTCCACTTTCCACTTGGTGTTGGGGCGTTGTTGTTGGGTCCATTCCAAGGGCTCCACGTTGGCCAGGTTCTCCAGCATCGTCTCTAGCGACGCCCGGTTAATGATGGTAAACGGTTGGTCAAATACCCGGATGTTACTGCTCGGGTAAAAGTATCGGACTTGATCTGTCTCCATATGCTGCAGCACATAACCAAACGCCAGATTTAATTTGAAGGACGTTGCTTGGTCATTGAAGATGGCTTCCACGTAGCTGCCTAGACGGGCGAGGTCGGTCAGTCGAAAATTGTAGATATCTTGAATAGGGCGATGACGGTAGAAACAGTGCCGTATCATGGTCAATGGCGCCGATAGATGTCACTCAATGGATGGGCGCCCTGTAAGAGATCGCTAGGAACATTTATGGGCTCGTCCAGAAAATGTTCGATGTTATCAGGCGTATGACTCGAAACCGTAACGGAGGGGTCCGGCTGGATATCCAGGCCCTCCTGGACCGTGGGTATAGGCAGGCTCTTCGTCATCGCATCACCAGTGGCGTTCGTCTCTCCAGGTTCATCTTCACTGGGTCTGACCTTCCGCGGCTCCTCTTTAGTGGAAAGTTGTCGCCCAAACCGTAGAGACGGGGCATGCATCAAACGTTGGTGCTGTCTAAACCGACTGGGTCGTTTGAAGAGTCGACCACAATCATTACATAGTACCGTTGCACCCGCGTGAAGTACCCTCTCATGACGCAGTAAATGATCCTCCCGATTGAGTGACCGTGCGCAGGTTGTACAAGTATACCGAGCATCGTTGTGGGTGGA